>JAVANC010000029.1:24020370-24130370 GCA_033319125.1 Parnassius glacialis | reverse complement strand
CGTCCCAAATGCAGCAATTTTGTTTGTTTACATACCCATTGAGCCAGTAATGGGCCTCATTGCTAAATAAAATTTGCCTCGAAAACGTCGGATCTACTCTGAACTTTCCAAGAGCCCATAGAGTGAAGCGATGTTGCTTGGGAAGATCGAGCGGCTTCAGTTGTTGCACAAGCTGTATTTTGTACGCTTTCAATTAAGGTAACGACGTAAAATGCGCCAGGTCGTTCCATACGTCAGTCCGAGTTGCTGCGAACGGCGCCGAATCGACTCTCCACGGTCTTCGTGTACACTCTCAGCTACGGCCGCTATATTTTCTTCACAGCGTGCTGGACGTGATCTATTCGGTCGAATATTATCTAATTATGAATGCTGGGTCTCAAAATGGGTGATGGTGTTGCGAATAGTACGCTCAGTAGGCCGATTATGTTGACCACATGTTGAGCGAAGTGCACGAAACACATTCCACACAGAACGTGAATTTCCGTAATAAAGTTGAACGATTTGTAAACGTTGTTCAGGCGTAAGTCTTTCCATTATGAAATGGCAAACAATACTAAACAAATACAACATGACAGCATGACACGACTCAAACGTGATCTGTCAAAAAAAGGCTATTGAAAAAAGTATCTCTACTTGAATCACCCGTTATTATCTATATCACGGTATATATATATATATATATATATGTGTGTGTGTGTGTGTGTGTGTGTGTGTGTGTGTGTGTGTGTGTGTGTGTGTGTGTGTGCCCCGGACTAATCGGGGAAAAAAAGAAAAAAAATATATCCCAATTATATTTTAAGTTATATAAAAAAAATTAAATTCTTCAGAAATTGAGACCGTTTTTGATATTTTTCACTACCATGACCACAATTTTTTAAATATTTTTTCTTTTTTTTTTATAGGCAACCTGAATAGTACTGCTATCTACCACAATTCTTAAAAACTCCAGAATAACTCTTGTTTTATCACGAAAATTAATGAAACTTATTTTATTCCCTAAATTTTTTGAAGACTTTTACTTTTAACCAAATTTAACTTATCGTGGTGTAAAGAAAAGTATGAACACTAGTATGGCAAGTTTTTTTAAAAATTGACGCAACTAACCAACATTCCAAAATGGTATAATACTCTAGGAAAACAAGTTATAAAAAATATGGGCCTATTATTTCTAAACAGGGGCCAAATTCCTTAAATTGTAATTGTCAGTAATCACTTTTCCTACATGCCCAAAATGGGTTCCTGTTACAATTTCTAGGAATTCGAATGGGGCATTAATACCTTAGATGTTAGAGAGAAATAGATAGATAGATATATTTACGTTAAAAAGAGAAAACAACAGGGCAAGTAGAGAAGCTGTTATTATTCTCAGCAAGTCCGTTCAGTACGCTCTGCTCCTTTGTTTACTGCGCACCGTTCCCAATTCAACTTACGTGGCCCTCGTACATACTATCGACTTTTAGCTTGGCTTTTTGGACTGGAATCGACCTGCAAACTTAACTGACCTGGCATTATTTGGACTGGAAGTGATCTGCAAACTGAACTGACCTGGCATTATCTTGGACTACGATTGTGTGTTTTGTGATTTAGAGTTCTGGCGCATTTTGGACTGTTTGGCGTTTAACATGCCGCAACCGTACACACCACAGGAATACGCTAATATGCATTTAATCTATGGAGAATGCCGATGTAATGCTAACGTTGCTAGCAGACTGTATCGAGAAAGATACCCAAATGCTCAAAAATATCCTCATTATCGAGTGTTTATTAATGTGCATCAAGCGTTTTCGGAGGGTCGTATGCGATCTAATAGGAGAAGCGCTGGAAGACCTAGATTGGATCGTGATGAAGAAGTTCTCAATGAGATAGAACTCGACTACTTCGGTACGTGCCATAGAAGAAGCTACAGGAATCCCGAAAAGTTCTGCACATCAAATATTAAAACGTCACAAGCTTCACCCATATCACTTCAGGCGTGTGCAGACGTTATTACCGCGGGACTATCCGCTACGGGTCACATTTTGCCTACACTACCCCCGTAGCGGCATGCTGGAAACGCACAGTGAAGATCCCCACTTCCTAGACAAAATTCTATGGTCGGATGAAACAACGTGCAAGAAAGATGGGTATTTAAATCTTCACAACCTACATAGTTGGAGTAATGAAAATCCACACTTGATGAGACAAGACAAATCCCAATATCAATTCAAGGTTAACCTATGGACCGGCATATTAAATGGAAAAATAATTGGGCCCTTTGAGTTACAAGGAAACTTAGATGGCAATAGTTATTTAAACTTTTTACAAAATGACTTGCAAGAATTGTTAAACGACGTGCCCTTTAGTGATCTTCAAAACATGTGGTTCCAAAATGATGGTTGCCCAGCACATTATGCCCGTCCTGTGCGAGAATATTTAAATCAAGAGTATCCAGGGCGTTGGATCGGGCTACTTGGTCCTATCTTATGGCCAGCCCGTTCACCCGATTTGAACCCCCTGGACTTCTTCTATTGGGGTTGTCGTAAAAACAGGGTCTACTCAAAACCCATTGTGACATTGGACGAGCTTCGTCGAAGTATCACTCAGGCTGCTAATTACATTAATAGCAGAAGATATGCAAGACAAATAAAACGATCATTTTAAGGCGATGTCGTGCATGTATTAATCCTGATGGCAAACAGTTCGAACATTTGCTATAATGTTAATAACTTAATAAATTGCACGTGAAACTGTTTGTACCATATGTTTTGAAATATTAAACATTTTTCAAGAACTAATACTTTTATTACACCCGACTGTCATTTGGCCCCTGTTAAGAAATAATAGGCCCATATTTTTTTATAACTTGTTTTCCTAGAGTATTATACCATTTTGGAATGTTGGTTAGTTGCGTCAATTTTTAAAAAAACTTGCCATACTAGTGTTCATACTTTTTTTTACACCACGATAAGTTAAATTTGGTTAAAAGTAAAAGTCTTCAAAAAATTTAGGGAATAAAATAAGTTTCATTAATTTTCGTGATAAAACAAGAGTGATTCTGGAGTTTTTAAGAATTGTGGTAGATAGCAGTACTTTTCAGGTTTCCTATAAAAAAAAAAGAAAAAAGTATTAAAAAAATTGTGGTAATGGTAGTGAAAAATATCATAACCGGTCTCAATTTCTGAAGAATTTCATTTTTTTTATATAACTTAAAATATAATTAGGATATTTTTTTTCTTTTTTTCCCCGATTAGTCCGGGGCAGGTCTATCCTCCGGTGTTGGTTTATCGTTGAATTTTGGGACACGTTGTATACACAGTCAGGTCATAAGTATTGTCACACTGTAAAAACTTTTCTTTTAGAATTTTGGCCACAAAAAAGTTTAATGAATTCGAATTTCGAATTGTTCATGAAAATAAAACTGTATACTTTTTGGGATGTTACTCAGTTTTAAATATGGAGTGGACGCTTAAAGAAGACCGTGTTGCAGTTATTGCGTTGCATCATTGCGGTTACGCGCCAATTAATTAACAGTGGTAGAGCCACGCGGCAGCTTTTGCTGTCGCACCGATGGGCCGGCTCGAACCGGGGTGGTACCACGACCTCACAGAAAACCAGCGTGAAGTAGAGGTTTACCTCTGCGTTTCGGTTGGTAAGTGCAGGTGGCCGGAGGCTCTTTTTACTGGAAATGAGGCATTCCATTGTAGGGCGAATGTTAGGAGAGGAGTTAAACAAACGAATGATGATATAAGACTCTCTTTATTTTATTAATAAATTTGATTATATAGGATTATTATTACACTTGTGTGTGTACTTTTATATACTCTTACTACTACTACTACACCTTCCATCCAAAAGAAAAAAAATGTGACAATACAAGGATACATTTTTTTTAGGCATCGATACATTAAAAGATTTTATTTTTGTAAATATTAAGAACAGTTACATTATAAAATAATATATAAGGTATTTATTTTAAGAACATTTTTTTAATGATTATTTAATTTAGAATATTTATAATTACATAATATTAAGTAATCTACAGAAAGAAATAATAATAATAATAAATGTACTTAGACAAAGCATATAAAATATGTTTTATTTATTATTGGATATACAATTTCGTGCGGTTTTTATGTACTAATTCATTTTTACCATTCTTAATTATTTTTACGTTTGGTGCTACATCTTTAACAACTTTATAAGGACCAGAGTATAGATCACTTAGTTTATTACCTGACTAATTTTTTAAGAGTACTAAATCATCTACATTGTATTTTATAGGCTTGGTATATTTATCAAATATAATTTTTCTTTTTTCTTTAGACTTTATCAAATTATTTCTTGCCTCTCTTTGTGACAATTGTAACCTGTATTTGAGCTCACAAGAATAATGATCGTAGTTAAAAAGTGGCTCTAAATCTACTGACAAATTACTAGGAAGTGAACATTTTTTACCAAAGACAAGTTCATAAGGACTGAATTTCCTCTCTGTGTGAACTGTCGTATTATAGGCAAACGACCAAAATGGTAACCAGTCGCTCCATGTTTCAGGGTGATTATCAATTTGAATGCGAAGAAAAGCATTTAAATTTTTATGTGACACTTCCAACGCACCTAGTGATTGGTGGTGGTAAGCAGTCGAATGTAATTGTTTTATTTGAAGCAATTTACATACCTCTTGGAATAATGATGCGGTGAACTCTTTCTCTCTGTCAGTAGTTATTACTTTCGGTACTCCATACCTAAGAATAAAGTTAGTAACAAAACTCTTTGCTACTTCGCTGTTTTTTTTAGAAATTAAGGGATATGCTTCGACATACTTAGTGAGTTCGCATTGTAGCGTTAAAGCATAAGAGTTATTATTATTATCAACTTCAAATGGACCTACTAAGTCTAAATATATCTTTTCAAACGCTGTGTTAGCTGTCGTTGTTATTTCTAATGGCTCTCTTACGGGTAACGAAAATTTCTGACGCTGACATTTGTCACAACGCCTAACAAAGTTCTTTACATCCTTATCTAACCCAGGCCAATAATAATACTTTTTTATATTGTTGACCATCCTTCTCATACCTGCATGGCCACTGCTAGGTAGGAGATGGAAGTCATATAATATAACCTTTCTGTCATCCTTATTATATATCGTTTTTACATTACTTATTATATGTACACGTGGACCGGTCCTATCATTCATAGATTTGATTTCTTCAACTAGTTTTTTAATAAATTCCTTATTACCATCCTTCTTTATTATACATACTTCATTAACATTTATTAACTTACAAAAATCATCTAATTCCCTCACAAATTCGCGTCGCGTCATTCGTGAGTCGGAACTTAGATATTTAATATAAATTATCTATTCCTTTTCTACATAACAAAATGCATTATTTTTTTTACTAATAACTCTTAATTTTCTTAATGTTTTCAAATCATCTTTATTAACCATACGCAACTCCACTGATTCTGCTAGTTTGACATGATTACTTACGACTTTTGGTTGATCAGGCCTCAAGTCTGTGTGTATCATGTCCAACGAGGAGGATCCTGGTTTATTTAATTTTCGCGATTTTGCTCGTGTCATGACACTAACGATGTTCTCAATTAATTCTTTTAACTCTTTGGAACTCAAACAGATTCTAGATAACGCATCTGCAGCTGCATTATCTGAACCATTTACATACTCTACGTCCAAATTATATTCCTCTAATACCAAACGAAACTTCATAAGCCTGCTCGATGGATCTTTCATGCCAAATAGGTATACTAGAGGTTTATGGTCAGTCCTGATTTTAAAATATTGCCCATACAGGTACGGTCTGAAATGTTTGACGGCCCATACTATCGCTAACAACTCTTTTTCTATAACTGGATAGTTTGATTCAGCCTTATTTAGAGATCTGCTAGTAAATGCTATTGGTCTTCCATTTTTATTCGACAGAACTGCTCCAATTGCTTTATTAGATGCATCGGTTTGTAAAATGAAATAATTTTCTTTTGAAAAATTAGGGTAATCTAAAACTGGGGGGGAATTAATACGTTTTTTGAGTGTTTCAAAAGACTTTTGACATTTTTCAGTCCAAACGAAATTAATATTTTTTCTACAAAGTTGGTTTAATGGTTGCGCAATTTCAGCAAACTTGGGTATAAACTTTCTATAGTAGTTTGTGAACGCCACAAATCTTTTAACTTCTTCGGCATTCTGCGGACAAGGATAGTTTTTTACTGTATCTATTTTTGCAGGATCAGGTAAAATCCCTTCGTTAGATATACAATGTCCCAAATATAAAATCTGTTTTTTAAGAAATGTACATTTTGAAGGATTTAATTTTAAATTTACTGAACGAAGTCTTTCAAAAACATCCTGTAAGTTTTTATTATGGTGGTCTAGTTGTCTACCAAAAACAATGACGTCATCAATGACGTCGTGGATAATTGCAACTCTGTTATTGAGGAAAACCAGTCCCATATTTGTATTGTTGGTGATTTTAATCTGGTAAGCATAGATTGGGAGCAGTTTGGTAAGTCAAGCAATTACTACCATAGTTCTGCGATTTGCCAATATTTATTGGACTTTTGTAATATTAATAACTATAAACACGTCAATAATATTGTTAATAAAATGGGTAAAATTTTAGACTTAGTTCTTCTAGATCTCCCTATGTGTCAGCTATCCAAGTCATTAGACTTCTTGAGCGTAGTCGATAATCTTCATCCCCCCTTGGAATTTCAGCTGAGCTTCGAATTCGCCACAATGTTAGCTAACCCTAACAATATAAAACTGAACTTTCGCAAAACTGACTATGAGGCAGTTAATCTAGAGCTTAATAGTGTCCAATGGCCAGAACTCTTTTCACTAACCAAGAACGTGGATGAAATGATAGATGTGTTTTATGATAAACTTAACTGCACCATTAAGAAACATGTGCCGGAACAAAGGCAGAAAAAACATGAATATCCCCAATGGTACAGTAAGGAGCTTATCAAAAGACTGCGAGAAAAGAAGAGGTTTAGAATTAGATTTAAAAAATACAAAAATCCGCTTGATGAAATTTCCTATCATTTGATGTCAAAAAGATGTAAGCAACTACTTTCGGATTGTTATAAAAATTACCTTAGAAGCATAGAGGCAAAAATAGCTGACAACCCAAAGTACTTCTGGTCTTATATCAAAACTAAAAGAGGTGGTCATGGTACATACCCAACGGCCATGAAAAATGGATCTACCACAAGTTATGAAGGTAAGGGTATCTGTGAAATGTTTGCAAATTATTTTTCGGAGGTGTATAGTGATTGCAAACAGCCGCCACTCTATGATAATGCAACTAATAATATTAGTATCAACTCGGATTGTTTAGCACATATTTCAATAAGTCACGATGATATTCTCAAACGTATTAAGGGTCTAGATATATCGAAAGGTGCAGGCTCTGATAATATTCCACCATACTTCATAGTTAACTGTGCTAATAGTTTATCAGCGCCTTTAAGGCTCATTTTAAATAAATCGTTGACAAGTGGAGTATTTCCAAAGCGATGGAAGTTTGCTAAGGTCGTGCCGATTCATAAGTGTGATGATGACCAAGACGTTCGGAACTATAGGCCAATTTCTATCCTGCCTGTTTTTGCTAAGTTGCTAGAAGCAATCATTTGCCCATATATACAAAATCACTTCAAAAAATACACTTCTAGTAAACAGCATGGATTTGTAGCTAGAAGGTCTATTTCTACGAATCTCATGTGCTTTGCTGAAGACCTTATAGAAGCTGTGGATAACAATCGGCAAGTTGACGCCATTTATACGGACTTCAGCAAAGCATTTGATACAGTTCCCCACAACGTGCTTCTCCAAAAATTAGAAATGTATGGCTTCGCTGGACCTATTCTGCATTGGCTAGAATCATATTTAAGCGATAGATCCTTTTATGTGGTAGTCAATGGGTACCAATCTAACTTACACTCTATTTCCTCTGGCGTACCGCAAGGCTCGCATTTGGGCCCAATATTATTTAATATATTTATTAATGATCTGCCTGATCACTTTCTTTATTCTTCACCGCATATGTTCGCTGACGACCTGAAATTGTCTAAAGTCATAAATAATGAGAGCGATATTATGAAGCTTCAAAAGGATTTAGACATCTTGAATTCTTGGTGCGTAAAAAATGGACTTAAATTGAATGCCAAAAAATGTACACACATAAAATTTACTAGAAAACTAAACAAAATTTCATCTTCATATACAATAGCAGGCAACATACTTAAGGAGACAGAAATCATGCGTGATTTAGGCGTTTTATTGGATACAAAACTTACATTCATACCACATATGGAACAAACGATCGGCAGGGCATCGAGAATGGTGGGTTTTGTTATAAGAAATAGTAAGGAATTCCGAGACATTAAAACTAAAAAAATCCTTTATTGTAGTCTGGTCAGAAGTATACTGGAGTATGGTAGTGTAATCTGGCGACCGCACTACGCTACTCACTCATTGAGAATAGAACGGGTACAAAAGCGCTTTATTCGGCATCTGTCGTATTCTTCGGGTATGCGAGGCAGGCATATCAGTTACGAGACCCGTCTTAAGCGCTTTAACATGACCAGTTTATCAAAACGAAGAGAGGTTTCAGATTTGTTATTTTTATTTAAATTACTCCACAATATCATAGACTGCTCAGAACTTTTACAAAAGATAAATTTTAGAGTTCCCTTCAGGCCTCCACGAAAACCTATTACACCACTCAGTCCTCCATTACGACGAACTGTTTTGGGATCACATTCGCCAATTTGTAGGATGATCAGACTTTTTAACCAAATTAGCGATCTCGTCGACATTAACCATGTTTCATTGGGAAAGTTTCAAAAGGCTGTCTATATGATAGGTACCTCAGATTATAAACATTTGCCTTGTTAAACACTTTTTCCTTTTTTTAATTTTGTTTTTTAAATTTTGTAAATCCATACCTTGCCGCTCTGTTTTTGGTCAGTTTGTTTTAGTGCATTTTATAATAGCAATACTACAGTGTTTCTATTCAATAAGTACAAATTCGTCTTTTAATTGTCGCGATAAAAGTTATGCATGTGGTGTTTACCTGTAATTGACTGTGTACTTAGTTTTTTTGTTTACTATATCGCTTGATTTATATGGGAAGATGTTAGTGCATAAGTTGTTGGTAAACCAATTTTAATAAAATAAAATAAAAAAAAATCTAAATAAATTAAGCATTTTTCATTATTTAGTCCTGACATTGCTAAATTCATCATTCGCGAGAAAGAGCTGGGACTTGTTTTTAATCCCATGGGCATTCTCGTCATCTGGTATTGACCAGAATTGAAAGCAGTAAATTTTCGACAACTTTTATCTAAATTAACATTGTAATACCCTTGATATAAATCTAAATGTGTAAAATATACACTTCCAGACAAAGATTCTAAGATTTCTGTAATATCAGGGAGGGGGTACTTATCGTCCTCTATACAGCTATTTAATTTACGGTAATCCACTACCAATCGGCATTTTTTACTACCCGATTCATCTAATTTTTTAGGCACCAATACTATTGGGATAGACCAGTCGCTTTTACTAGGTTCTATAATCCCTTCTTTAAGCATGTTGCTAATTTGACGATTAATTTCCTTTTTCTGACTTATTGGTAACCTATAGGGTTTTGAAAACACTGGACAACGTTTGGTTTCAAAAAAATATTGTGAGTGTAAATATCTGTTGTTGTCAATTTATCGCCCTCTAAATAAAAAATATCTGCATATTTTGCACAAATATTTTGAATACTTTGAATTTCTAAGTCATTTAAATCATTTAATTTTAATGAGGAAAATAATCGTTTTACTCGGTCTGAATTATTCTCATTTTTCTCAAAACAACAAATATTATAATCGTTAAGATCATGAATTGCAGGATTTATTCCTGACAATGTTACTGATTTTTCGGTAACATTTAATATTTTTATTGGTATTTTTCCCCTAATTGGTGTCGCTATCGAGCTAGCCAAATAAACACCATCTTGTAATTCTTGTGAACAAATAATGCAATCGGTTTGAAAATCAATTTGAATATAATGTATGGATTCACTTCTTGGGGGAATTTCCAATACGTTAATATTATAATTATTAGTGAAAGGCAAGAAACAAGTGTGGCCTGACCCTAACTTCAAAGATAAAATATTTTTCTCGAAATCTAAACATGCTCCAAATCTATTCAAAAAGTCTCTACCTAGAATTCCATGCGACGAAATTGGTAACGAATTAAAAGCAAAGAACTTGTGATTAATAACAGATCCATGAATCATTAATGGAACATAAACATATCCGATTGTTTGCACCTCGCCACCTAGACCGTTTATAATTACATTCTCTTTATGTAATGACACACTTAATTGGATAGCATGTTTATATGTTACGGCGAATAAAGATGCGCCCGTGTCGACTAAGAAAGAATAAGTTTTATTGCATGATGAAACTGGTAAATGAATAAAACAATTGCTATTACTACTAGCCAAAATTAAATGATTTTGTTTATTCTCGAAAAAACTTATTTAGTCGGGGTTCATTTGAAGTTGATTCCTTTTCATTAATTAGATTGACTATATTTCTTTTTATCCCTTGATTTCCGCGATAATTACGAAACGTACCTTGATTATATCGTCCTCGCTGTTCTTGGCCACGTGAGTTCGAGTGGTTCCATGAACTCGATCGCTGCGAGTTTCCATGGTAGTGTACTCGCTGTGAAAACATTTGCCGACTCCGCCCGTTGCCGCGTGGATACCTAGAATTACGATGAAAATTCCTAGGATAATAAAATTTCTTACTCGACATACCCATCACCTCTCCTGCGGCCGATGATGATGAAGTCTCTTCATCTTGAGCTGCTTGAATGGCATCTTTCAGAGAGCTGTAATTTCTAGCAGAAATTATTGTGCTGATTCGACGATTTCGTAAGCCATCGGAAAATTGCTTGATCGCTTGTTTTTCATTAACAGTTTTCAAAATATTGTAATATTCGGTATTACCGTTGGCTTGCGATATCGTAAGGTCCACAAATAACTCTGTTATTTGTTTTCCATAATCAGCAATTGACATATCATTTTGGCGTAATTTTTGCAATTTATTTTGAATTGCTGCTGCTCCTTTTCTTGGCAACAACTCTTTCTGCATGCCACTAATCAAGTCTTCAACATTAGAGTAATCGTCTTGAAGACGTAATTTAGCAGATTGAGATAATCTACTTTTTAATATGAATTTAATTTAATTCTTTTTGCATTCCTGTTTTGTTAACAAAGAATTATAATACTGAATATTTTCTACTAATTGTTTCACACTTGTTTCGTCATCTGACATAACAGGTAATAATGTCAAAGCCGTTTTTAAATCGAAAGTATCCATATTGCTCGGATTTTCAGATTGTATACACTCGGGCTTACACAATTTTATAATATCCTGATATAATGATTCATATTAATCTTACCTTCCTTTACTTTACTATTAAAATTTATTAACAACTTAGAATAGTCACTAAATATTTCATTGGCCTCTTTAAGTTTAGTATCTAAAACTTTTCCTTCACGTCTACGCGGTCCAATTTTAATTAAATATGTTCTCACTTCTTTTAATTTCTCATATAACTGTTCTAAAGAAATATTCATAACTTACCACCAATACGTAGAATAGAGTATACTATAAATCATTTTACGAAATATTTAATAAAAATAAATAATAATAATACGGTTCAATGACGATTAAAGACAGTACAACGAATACATGATTTAATTTAAAATATAAAGTTCAGTAATATAGGCTAGAGTCCCAGATTTACGTCGTTGATTTATAAACACAATGTCCTTATTTTTGCACTATTAATAGGCACGCACTTTTTTACTCATTTTATACGCACTTAAACGCCATTTTTAAACACTGATAAGCGCCGGTCATACTTTATAATAGGCCCTTGGTTGACTTGCCTCTTCCATATTTGTGGGGGGTTGTGGTTGCCGAAAAATAGACCTTCTTAGGGTATTTCTGTTTATCTCTGTATTAATCCACTTTATATGACATCGCCTATATGTCCGATACAAGCAAATCAGTTGCACAAAGAAAAAATGTTCCACTCCAAATACGGCGGAGGGTGTCATATTCGCGTCGCGAATTACTTCGGCAGGGTCGCCATGTAGGGCGAATGTTAGGAGAGGAGTTAAACAAACGAATGATGATATAAGACTCTCTTTATTGTATTAATAAATTTGATTATATAGGATTATTAGTGTGTGTACTTTTATATACTCTTATTACTACTACTACACCATCTTCCTCCTCACGGGTGACGGCGCATCTGCATTTTGATTTGTGATGGAGGATAGATGTAGATGTCTATGGGCCGCAGCAACCACTTACCATCAGGTGGACTGTGTGCTCGTTTGTCACCCTTATCCTATAAAAAAAAATTCAAATTTTTGACATACTGAAAAATTTGAATATAACCAAAAGATTCGTTTATCGTACCATCAAACGATACAATGAAGACTTTAGTGTAGATGACAGGTCAAGAAGTGGTCGCCCTCCCCAGGTAGTAAAGTAACGTCAGCGACGCAAGAGCGACGTCGGTCCTTATTTGGTCGGTCATATATTAGGCGAGAGCGGACGTTATGGTGACGACAGTTTAAGGTCAGGCCACGTTCATCATAAAATGGACGTTTTAATGACGTTAATATTGGGTCAGGATGTGGACGTACCGCATTCGTTGCAAAATTGTCGTTTTAGTAACGTCTATTTCGGGTCAATTTCAGGACGTACCATTTTCGTCAAACCGTGAACGTTTTACTGACGTCTATTTAGGGTCAATATCAGGGCGTACCATATTCGTGGCAAAGGGGACGTTCGACTGACGTATGATTGGGGTCAATTTTAACTTTTGTTTCTTCAACGTCAGTGGCTGCCCTAATTTGTACGGCCCAGTAACGTTCTTAGGAAGTCGGTATATGACGTCTCTTTAACGTCTGTAAACTGACGTCTTTAGGCTGTGACAAATTGACGTCATCTGCTGGGATGTTCAATAACAGGCACTGGGTATTCCAAAAAGATTCGGCGCCAGCTCATAGAGCGAAGAGCACACAAGACTGGCTGGCGGCGCGTGAAATCGACTTCATCCGGCATGAAGACTGGACCTCTTCCAGTCCAGATTTGAATCCGTTACATTACAAGATATGGCAACACTTGGAGGAAAACGCGTGCTCAAAGCCTCATCCCAATTTGGAGTCACTCAAGACATCCTTGATTAAGGCAGCCGCCGATATTGACATGAACCTCGTTCGTGCTGCGATAGACGACTGGCCGCGCAGATTGAAGGCCTGTATTCAAAATCACGGAGGTCATTTTGAATAAACATTAATGTCATAAGAATCTATGTTTTGTTAAGTTCATTTTGGTATATAAATGGTTACATAATGAATAAACTTGTTTCAATTATTTTATATTAAACATGTGACAGAATCTATGACCTGACTAGGTATATATATATATATATATATATATATATATATATATATATATATATATATATATATATATATATATATATATATATATAATCTATATATACAAAATAAAAATGTAAATTGTAGGTGACTGTACATTAAATATTTTTGTGACAGTGACAATACATTGCGTAAATAAATATATTACTATAATTTTAGAATTGTCACAGACTGTCTGTATGTTTGGTTGACGTAATACGTCTAAATTATTAATAATATTTTTCATAAGAATTGATACGAAAATCACAAAGCGTATCTTCGAGTAACATATTCGATTCATCAAAAAGGATAATCAATAATAAACATCAAAACAGTAAGTAAAGTAATTAATAGAATAAGGCGTTACTTTGCGGAAATCCGTTTTATTATTAAAGTTAGTAAAAATTACTTTGCCTACATCCGCTTACTGAAATAAAATCGTCTTAGCGGTCAGCGACCGCAGAGTCTACTTCACCTGAGGATGAGTCGTGTAGAGGCGGAACACGTGTCGTATTATTATCGGTAGTGTGTAATGTGGTTATTCTTAACTGGTGTAGTGGTGTTGGGAGTAGTGATGACAGTGATAATACAAGCAATTGAATGAGGACTATAGTTGCTCTTCAAACTAGGTTACTAGGTTGCTTTGGTAATTTAAATTCATGAATAAAACAACGTTCTTGCAGAACAATTTTAAGATTGAAAATTTTAAAAAGAAACATTGAGAACCGAATTCGTAAGTTCAAGTCTGCCTCAATTGGTGGATTTCGCGTCTTCGAAATATTTAATTTTACGGAGAGCCCTTAGTCCATGTGCCGACCATGGCACAATTATTTTACTTAGCTTCTTAGCAGAAGTGTATAACAAAGAGAAGTGTACAATAAAAAGTGTATTTCAGCACCCAGAGCGAATACAAACGTCTCATTCATGGCTTCATTCATTACAGCATGTCATAAGTCCACAGCTCAACATAGGCCTCTACTATAAATAGCATCATATTTCCCATATTTGCCATAGTTTTTAAAGTTAGTAAACATTTTCAAGAAGACGGTACAGCGATCTACTTTTTCTATTCCATCAGTAGCCTCTTTAGAAACCACGGGATGGTATTGGGTAATGAATTCTCCTTCACAAGACCACTGCTGAACATAGGCCTCCCCCATGGAACCCAATAAAGCACGGTCCTAAGCCACTTGAATCCATCGAATTCCTGCATGTTTTACTAGCTTGTCACTTCAAATAGTGGGAAGCCACCCTACACCTTGCCTACCGGTACGAAGCTGCCACTCTAAAATCTTTCTTCCCCATCGGTTGTTGGTTCATCGAGCTACGACCATAATACTACCAACACCACACCACACCAACACTACAACTAAACCTATAATAAAACCTTAATATAAGAAAACGGTATATAGCTAAATAATTTCCGCCATATAAACGAGTGGTGTTTATTACCCAGTTTGAATACTACATCGATTCTATTATTTCGTACTCTGTCACTGCCACCGCGAAACATCACTAAGCCCAACACCAATTTAACAACTTTTTATAGGATAAGGGTGACAAAAGATGACACAGTCCATCTGATGGTAAGTATTTGCTGTAGCCCACAGACATCTACATCTATCTTCGATTACGAATCAAAATGCAGATGCGTTGTCACCCGTGAGGGCTAATATGGAATGCCTCGTTTCCAGTAAAAAAGTTTAACAGTGGTAGAGCCACGCGGCAGCTTTTGCTGTCACAAGGATGGGCCGGCTCGAACTGGGGTGGTACCACGACCTCACAGAATACCAGCGTGAAGTATAGGTTTACCTCTGCGTTTCGCTTGGTGAGTGCAGGTGGCCGGAGGCCCTTTTTACTGGTAATGAGGCATTCCATCTTAGTCCTCACGGGTGACAACGCATCTGCATTTTGATTCGCAAACGAGGATAGATGTAGATGTCTATGGGCCACAGCAAATACTTACGATCAGGTGGACTGTGTGCTCGTTTGTCACCCTTATCCTATAAAAAAAAAACAAAAAAGAGGATCTTCGGTTCTCTACACTCACCATATGAAACACAGCAGCGTTAAGCTGCTATTTTACGCTGGTATTCTGTGAGAGTGTGGTTCTTCCCAGGCCGAGCTGCCCCATTCGTGCTACAACCATAATATAGCTGCAGTATGGCTCTACCAAGTATAAAAATTGAACCACTACTCGAAGAAACACATACCATTAGTAATGCGATATGTGTTTTACCTCATTAAGAGGCATTATTAGGAGAACTGGTCTCTAAGTTGTGTAACAGCTTGTGTTATCTCTTTTTATTATTCACATGTTTAATTTTAGAGATTTAAAAATATTACCGTGTAGTGGCGGTGTAAGGATATCCACTTGCCCATATCATCCCGTGGCTGTCGTAAGATACGCTTTTATTCCTTGATGATGACAATGTAAAATGTAATATTAAAAAAACACATGGTAGAGTCAAGCTGCAGCTATATTATGGGTGAAGCACGAATGGCTCGGTTCAACCGGGGAATGACTACGCTCTCACAGAAGATCCGTTTAAAATAGCAGCCTAATGCTGCTGCGTTTTATATAGTGATTGAGAACAGGAGACCTTTTTTATTGGAAACGTGGCATTCTATCTTAGTCTTCAAAGGTGACAACGCATCTGCATTTTGATTCTTAATATCAAGGATAGATGTAGATGTCTATGGGTCACAGCATCTACTTACAATCAAAGGAATGTGTGCTCGTTTGTTACCCTTATTTTTTAAAAATATCTTCATTCTGATAATATTTATGGGATTATAGAAAATGAATTTGGCTATAGATATTATGTCAATTGAACTTAAATCTTTTTTAATATTGCAATAAAATTACCTATAGCATAGCAGTAAATTATACAAATACTCAGCTAAAATAATTGACACTTGCATTCGACCTTAGAGTGCGTACGTTAAACTGAGCATAAATCGTTGTTTAATATTAAACCTAACCTTCTAAATATAATAAATATGATTTTATGTTTCGTAGAGCAATTCCGAAAATCTTCAATTTAAAAGCACGCTGTATCGAAATTGATCAATCTGAAAGTTGTATTATTGTATTGTATTATTCATGAATCACCTATGCTGTTTATTTATTTTATCATCCTTCCAACGAATCAAATTCTTTTCACTAATTTTGTAATTTAAAGACAAACTCTTCTCTTGCTTCTGTTCAAGGGCTCTTAACTTGAACTTTACAAAAAATTATTTTTAAATTTTTTTCGGATAAACCACCGTATACGTTTTTACGTTGTAGAGCTGGTTATACAATGGTTGTAGCACGAATTGGTCGGCTCAGCCGGGGAAGGACCATGCTCTCACGAAATAACAGCGTAACAAAACAAACGGACACCTTTTTTACTGGAAATAAGGCACTCCACCTTAGTCCTCGCGGGTGAACATGGATCTGAATTTTGATTAATAACCGAGGATATATACAGATATCTATGGGCAACAGTATCTACTTGCCATCAGATTGTGTATTTGTTTGTTATCCTTATTCTATAAAAAAGAACATAAAAAAATCATCTCTGCTTCTTTTTTTGGAAATTGTTATTTTAATTTAAAATATCTTGCTCTCATGCCGTTTTGTTTTCAACAGATGGCGTTATAATCATTTCTTCTAATGTCGAATGTAACACAGAATAGTTAACTCTTCAACCGGAGAACAGCGTAGTGAGTAGTCAGTCACTGCGGCCAGTCTAAATGGAGACTAGCCAACTGCTCAGAATAGTGCACGAGTGTGGTGCACTTTCTATTGACTTTTTTTCATAGTCTAATGGGAAGGTATTCGGACATCACATGAGAGACATCTGCCGCAGGATATCATATACGTACTTGCCGAAGTACGGGAGTGAAGCTCCGCCAATTTCCTTACTCCGAGTCGCTGCTAAGAAATTATTGACAGAAAAACAATAAATAATCATGGCTTAACCGAATGAATGGGGACAATTCGAGCCAAGGACCACATAAGCCTAGCCAACCGCCGCCGATACGCGAGGTGTAATAACATATAGGCGTAAGCGAGGTGTCCATATGCAATTACATTTACCACGTGCTCGGCGGTGAAAGAAATCATCGTGAAGAAATTTACATTCCTGAGTAATAAAAATAAAGATTTCGAAGACAAGTGAAGTCCGACAACACGCATTGGGCATCGCAACGGACACTTCCTTGCCCTAAAACCCTATCAGAAATGAGAGGACGCCAGTGCCCAGCTGTGGGGCGTATTAGGTAAGGTCCAAAAGTTTCTGGCCTACCCACATTAGATACATGAAAGATTCAAAATTTTCATGTCATTAAATTATTGGACTTCTACGATTAATAATCGGCTCACGGCCAGTTGTCGGCTCACGAGGCAGTCAGAGAATTATACAGATAGCTAAGCGTCTAAAACTTTAAGCCGCACTTATAAATAATAATGTGTGATGTTTTTAATAGGAGAGGGTGCAAACGAGCATGCAGCTCACCTGATGGTAAATGACTACCGCCGCCCATGAACAACCGCAACACCAGGGGAACCAGAGGAATTGCAGATGCGTTGCCGGCCTTTTAAAAAGGAGTAGGTTTTTTTCTTGAAGTCATATCGGTCCGGGAAAATCGCTGATGGTAATCGATTCCACAAGGAAGTCGTGCGAGCAAGAAAACATCTTCTAAATCGCACAATGGTGGACCGCCAATCATCCAGATGGTGTAGATGGTATCGGGAGTTCTGCCGCGATGTGCGTTCGTGAAATTTGGCGGCTGGGATCAATCCGAACAATTCCTCAGAGCACTCCCCATGGTAAATGCGAAAGAAAATTCAAAGGAATGCAACATTTCTTCGCAGTGCCAATGAATCGAGCCGATCGGAAAGGGCTCGGTCGTCGAAGATTCGAGCCGCTCTGCGCTGGATGCGGTCAAGTGGAAGGAGCTGGCACTGGGGAGCCCCTGCCCAGAGATGGAAACAGTATTCCATGTGAGGCCAAACCTGCGTAAAATTGTAAAGTTGCAGGCGGTGTGCTGGCATGAAATACTGTCCCGCTCTGCTGAGCATGCCAAGATTTTTAGAGGCCCATTTGGCCTTCTCTTCCAAGTGATTAAGAAACTGCACGTCACTCGATATGTCGACTTCGAGGATTCTGATACTGGCTGAGGCAAGAAGGTTGGTGCCTTGAAACTGAGGAGATACGACAAAGGGGTTCTTTTTAGCGGTAAACGCGCATACATGTGTCTTCTGAGGATTAAACTGGACTAGATTTAGTCGCCCTCTATCCGAAACTTTGTTCAGCAAAGACTCGACTTCAGACACAAGTTTGTTCCGGTACCCAAAGAAAATCCTTCAGTTGCAGTAATAGTTTGAGCCATTTTATTGTTTTAAATTGTGAAATTGACTTTTAATTACCCAATTATTGGAATATGTCTATAAATTCCCAGTAGATTTTTTTTCTTTCATTATGGACTCGTACCTAAGTTCAAGTTCCCGCCAAAACTCTCCACTATTTATTACAATGAAGGATAACTTATATTTTATTTTTTTATTTTTTGAATGATTTAGAACAGTTATTTCCACAGTTTAACCTTTAAATAACTTTGAACATTTATTCAGATCGCAGTTTCATGCAGCGCTCATGAAATTCAAATTTAGAAGTAAAATTCGCATTTAAAATCTGCCCGGATTACAGGTTTGTTACCACAGTGTCAGAATAATCCCACGGCATTCTTATTTGGGATTCAAATGTCCCAGCCGGCAGCTTGTATATTAATGTCAATTATATTTCAGTTTGTAAGTCAAGTCGGAAAGTTCTGTGCGTGTACATATAACGGTTCTTACAGCAGTACATGAACTGTGTGTACATACATAATTGTTATAGCCTATATTATAAGTCCACTCCTGAAAAAAGTGTCACCCATAGATTGCCTCATAGGGGAGTTACTTGTCATAGTTTTCACGCTCGGCAAGCTAGTGGGCGACCGCACATTTTTTAACCGACTTCTAAACGGAGGAGATTCTCAACTCCTGTGTATGTTTTTTTGTATGTGCGTTACGAGATATCTTCGTAAATTGTGAACCAACCTTGATGATTATGTTTTCAATAAATAGATTATACTTCAAGGGTGGTCCCATATAAATTCAGTGAAAAAATTACACCTTTTGAGGGTAGCAAATACATAACTTTTTTTTAACATTTTGAAGTCGGTTTTTACTTTTTGTGCAAAGTTATAATTATTTAGTTGTTATAAGGAAGTCGCTGCTGCCCATCCCCTGGTTTGGTTCCCTCTGTCGCCTTTAAAGACACCTACTGAACGGTATAGTGGATATTCATACACCACCACTACAGGGTAATCACGGATTTACGTCAGGCGTAAAATACCCGACTTGCGACAGCAGTAGCGTTAAAGCTGCTACAACAGTGTTGTTTGTAGATTAACACTATTTTTAGAACTACATTTTTGATGGCTCCGTGGCGCAGTAGCTTAGCAATGAGCTAAAAGCCGCGGGTTCGAATCCCACACGGAACAAGTATTTGTATGGCCTACAAGTAATTGTCCCTGGACTGGATATTTGTTTTTGTAAAATTTATGTATGTCAACTGACCCCACAATACAAGATAAAATCCTAGCGTAAGGAAGTTGTTTTTATAATTAAATCTTTTATTAAATTTAAATAAAGTATACAGAATTGTATATCGTCGAAAGTATTCAGTAGTAACAATAGTTCGTGCCCACTTAGATGTCTGCAGACTCTTTCATCGTGTGTCACCCTCGTTTGTACTTAAAAAAAAAATTTGAGATAGTAAATAAATAGCTAAAAGATTAAAATTCACTGTACACAGCGGGAAAACTAAAATTAAATTCTATCCACATCATCTTGATGGTTCGCTACCCAACACTAAAAGTCGTTAAGTGAGCTAAGGGGAGGGCATAGAGAGTTATACTCGGAATTTATTTGCGTGATACACTTAGAAATGAGGATATCCGCAATATAATCAGAATGTCTGACGGATTGGTAAGCTGAAGTGGCAATGGGCCGGCCAAAACTCGAAAAACTGGCAACTAATGCGGAAGCATAGAAATCTCATACCTGAAAGTGAAAGAATAGAAGTATAGCCACTAGATGGACTGACAATGTAGTAATAGATAATGATTTCTTATATTTAGCCGAACACTACACATTTAAAGAAAACTAGTTCTTACGGATTCCATCGCGTATATTAACTTATTTTATACTCCCGAAGTTTCGAGCACTCACGAAGTTTACAGCACTCACGGTCACGGGGGGATTGAGGTATACGACGCCCCATTGTCATAGTTCCTATCTACGCAGTATGAACGCATAATATCTTCAAGGCAAATGTATATAGGCTTTTGTCAAATCAGTGCGCTTTAACATCTTAGGCTACATCACAACTTACCATCAGGTGGGATTGTAGTTAAGCGCTGGCTTAGAATAATATAAAATAAGTCTTGCAGTTGTATGCATGCTGTATCGTATCAATGCCATCCCAACCCAAGAGAATATAAGTTCATAACTGCGTATCGGAAGTAAAATTAATAATTTTAATCTGGAGGTAGCCATGTTTAACTATGACATTGGAATGTCGAACACCTCAGTCCCCCCGAGACCATGGGTGTTGTAAAGTGCTCGAAACGTCCGGAATATAAAATAAGTTAATATACGCGATAGAACCGGTAAAAACTAGTTTCATATAAACTAGTAAGAGATTTAGGAAATCAATGTGTGCAGGTGGCTCAAGGCCGTGCTTTGTGGCATTTATTAAGACAGGTCTGTGTTCAGCAGTGGACCTGTGATTGGATGTAATAATGACGACAGTGATCTGACATTGACGATAGTGATTGGGAAATCCACCACCGGAATTCTCCACCACGTATGAGCACATGATGGATCTTGCTGATTTTCCGGACAGATAGGACTTAGGGACCAAGAAGAAAATTTTCTTAATCCCATCAAATGCGGACTACAGACATGCTGTTCTAGTAATGCAGATATTCATACGTAGCGGTGAACACTTATCTTTATGTAAATGACAGCTGATTAAGATCCCCCTCACTCTTCTTTCAAAAGAAAATTGGTTGTTATTTGTCTTAAAAATTAGCAGCGGACTCAAAGTAGGATTTTTCGTTCATCACTCAGACAATGTTTTTGCGTACTTTTCTAGACGAATACTTATATATATATATTCTTTTAATTTTCCAATATCAAAGTTTTTTTTCTATTCCAAGCCAGTGCTTGGTTATAATCATACCTGATGTTAAGTGAGATGAAGCTGAAGATATTTAACTTAAGAAAAATCTATCCACTTTTGTCAAGAATACACCAACTTTGTAATCAGGTGGGAAGACATATGTTGTATTGGAAGTATGACTATGTTGAAGCCTTTGGCATAGACTTGTTCAACTTTTTAATGTATAACTTTTAATGTATACTTTATAGTTTAGAAAAAAAACGCGATTAAAAATAACGAAATTCAAATCACGTGCAAGTTATTTTACGCTTAGCAAGAATCAATGAACTTGTAACGCCGTTGACTTTGAGCCGGCCGCTAGATAAAAGGTTTTTTTTTTAAATTGGTAGTATTGTTGATAGATCAATTTAGTAAAATTTCATTAAAAAACCACTAAAACTAAAATGACATGTCAATCAACCTTGTGAATCCTGAATATGTGGTATAGTTCAGGAGGAATAGGCGCAGGAATACCGAAACTATTCCACCTCAATTTTTTAAGCGATTCTCTTCAAATTGTCTTAGAGATAACATAATTATGCATGTTGCCATAGGGCAACTCGGGCCATATTGATTAAACTGACTTTTTTCAATTGCAATGAATTATTATTTTCAAACAGAACAAATATATAATATAAAAAATATCTTTTATATTTTATTATTTTCCTTTATATATTTTTAATTAGTCAAAAGTATTTCAATTGATTCCTCCTGGAGCAGTAGTCACCGTGTTCGAAAAGACCTTAAGAAATCCCTCTCAACGATTTAGAAGAAGAGAGCACTTTTGCAAAAGATATAATATACGAGTATACAATAGCATTAACAAATTCTTATGTTGGGCTCTTACTGCTTTTTATTTATAAAACTGAAGTGACAAGCGAGCTCACAGTACACCTGATGGTAAGTGGCTACTGCAGTCCATGGACGCCTGTAGCCACTCCATACAAAGAAGGCTACACATGCGGGCTACAGATGCGTTTTCACCTCTGTACACTTAGATGAAATAATAATCAATATTATTTCGACCATTATGGATCATAATATATGTTAGTAGTACAAATATCATATACATACTTACCTATTTATATATTTCTACTTAATCTACGACAAGAACGATTTTACATCACTTGAAACATACAGCAGTGTTTCAAGTACATACACCGCACCTGTTAGCAAACGTCCTCTGGATGCTACTGGAGCTGGTTCGCTGGAACACTTCAGAGCCTGTAATTATACTAGCTCTCTATACTCTTTCGACCAGAACACGTCAGTAAAAGCACTGCTATTTGGCAGAAATAGGTACGAGGTTGTACTACTTACGAAGACTTTTAGGCTGAAAAGGAGACCACCTAGTAATATTCCAAAAACTAATAATTGTCACGTTTTAATACTGAAGAGACAGATGAAAGAAAAGTCAGTCGAGTTTGCAAGGCACTAGAAAAATATAAATAAATCAAAAAAGTTTGGCATCTGTCCGTTAGTCTGTTAGATTAATCGTTGACAAGGGTCGAAGATCCATTGTATTCTCTTGCAGAATCATTTAGTAGTCTCTTTTTTATTTATTTTTATACTTTATACCTGGTAGAGGATTGTTGCAGCTATACCTATATTATTGTTGTAGCACGAATAGATTGGCTCAATCGTAATGGTAGGATCACGTTCTCACAGAATACCTGTGTGAAATAGCAGCTTAATATTGCTGTGCTAGTGAGTGTTGAGAACCGGATACTTTATTACTACATTATTACGAGGCATTCCATCTTATCCCTCAGGGGTGACACTGCATCTGCATTTCAAATGTAGATGTCTATTACCTACAGCATCCACTTACAATCAGGTGGACTGTGTGCTAGTTTGTCAGCCTTATTCCATAAAAGTAGCAATAATAGAAAAGTGACTACGTAAACTACATTTGGCCCAAAAGTCCTGACGTCAGGATGACTTACCACTTTCTTTGTATTCTTGCCCCTTTCTTTAACAAGGTACCAATTTTTAAACATAACCTAAATGGTACAATATAGTACCATTTAGGTTCTAAAATTTAATATTTCTCAATGTCCAGAGATTATGACGCTCACTGACTACTGCTGTCAATCTCTACATAGTATAAAACCAAAGTTGCTTTCAGCCGTCTGTACGCTTAGATCGCAGCGGATTTTAATGCAATTTATTAATAGACAGAACAATTTAAGAGCAAAGTTTATATGTATAATATATGCATACTGACGGCTCCGTAGCGCAGTGGCTTAGCAATGAGTTGCCGCGCTATGGACTGCGGGTTTGAATCCCGCATGGAACAAGTACTTGTATGACCTACAAATAATTGTTCCGAGTCTGGATGTTTGTCTTTGTGAAATTTATGTATGAAAACTGTCCCCACTGTGGAGTTGATGTTTTTTTTTAAGGAAAGAAGAAAATAAAAATTATATAAATAATTAAAAACTTCCGTTCTTTAAAACATGAGACTCAACTCCTTCTAAACGGTATGGACCGATTTTGATAAAATTTCATGTGTGTGAATAAGTTGATTAGAGAATGCTTTAGATTCACAATTGGACCCGGTAGGTGGAGTTGTTATACAAAATCCAGAAATCAACCGTGGAAAGCCGGGGCTGATCGCTAGTTTTAAATAAAGAAGACAATTTAACAGTCATTTCGAATTTTGAATTCTTAAGTCGGTGCAGTCTTTAATTCTTCTAAATAGTATGTCTTACATATTATAATATAGAGGATTAAAGAAAGCCCCGACTTTAGAATGTAAAATTATTTATACCTTAGGTCTCTGAAGTCGGCTTTTACTTTTTATTGAACGATAATTTTTTGACCAGTTTTAAATAGAATGAGGAATAACAGAAGCCCAATTTAACAAATAAAGTGTCATCTAAATAATGATTTCTTATATATACGCAAATACTGCACATTTATAGTTACAGCCTATATACGTCCCACTGCTGGGCACAGGCCTCCTCTCATTTCTGAGAGGGTTTTAGGGTAAGGATAGGTCCGCCGCGCTGCCCCAATGCGTGTTGGCGAACTTCACATGTCTTCGAAATATTTTTTTCTTATTTCTCAGTCATGCAGGTTTTGTATTATTAGTATTTATATTGCACATTAAATTAAACTAATTTTAAGGATTTTATAGCGATTAATTTTAACTTTTTAATTCTTGACGTTTTAGGCTTTACGGCACACATGGTCACGGGCGAGACTGTGTTTGACGTCCCGATGTGGTAGTTATATGCTTGGGATTGGACTTAACTTTATTAGTTATAGTATCCGAAGCACGATGGTAGCATCTATCCATATTCTCTATTGAAATAATTCACTCATCCACTGATAATCTTACTGTGTACAATTTTATCAATGTTACCTCTTATAAGAAGTGCCTAAAATCCGATTACTTTCACACCTCATTCTTTTTTTTTAATAGAATTAGAGTGAAAAATGAGCACACAGTCCACCTGACGGTAAGTAGTTGTTGTGGCCCAAAGACATTACGTCTATATTCGATTACGAATCGCAATGCAGATGCGTCACTAAGAAGGACTTGGATGAAATGCCTTATTTCCAGCAAAAAGGGTCACAGGTTCTTTACACTCACCATACGAAACACATCAGCGTTCAACTGCTATTTCACGCTGGTAGTCTTTGAGAGCGTGGTTCTTCCCCGGTCAAGCCCATCCATTCGTGCTACAACTGGTTTTGTGTGTTTTAAAAGTCGTTTATTTCAATTGAAATAGTATTTCGAAGTTCCAAATTTGGCTATTTCTTGCGAAGCGCTCACAGAAATATTGACGATCTTTTGTGCCTACATTTTACAACGTATAAATTCTCTGAAATCTTAATCACAAAAAATTTAATCACAAAGTTTCTTTCGAGCTAAGTTACAAAAATAAATAAACTTTACCTTGCGTCTGTCCGTTTGCGCTCTGATTACATATTGAGAAGGTTCGACGTTCTTTTGAGTTTTAACTAGACTTAATTTGGAGTACTCTTAAAAAATTCTTTAAACATTTGTTATTTTCTTTAATAAGGGTTTTACTTACACTTTTACATTACTATTTCTTGAGTTTTATTCGATTTAACGTTTCTAAAAACAACAAAACTTTCTTATGCCAACACAAAAATACTATGTAAACTTACGTGCACCTATCCAAGCCAATATATCAATATACCCTCTTATATTTCTGCTGCCAAGTAGCAATGGTTGCATTGCTAAGTTCCGATCTAAGGGGTAAAGAGAACGAGTATAATTGTTATTATACTCGTTGCTGGCTGTCAGTCTTTCTTATTAGGCCCGCCACATACATACGGAATTGCGTTTCGGGATTCTGTTTCGATATTGCGATTCGAGATTCCGAATGCAGCAATTTCATATAAAATCTATGACCCGTCACACACGTA
This sequence comes from Parnassius glacialis, assembly GCA_033319125.1. NCBI lineage: Eukaryota > Metazoa > Arthropoda > Insecta > Lepidoptera > Papilionidae > Parnassius > Parnassius glacialis. The sequence continues at coordinate 24,104,200 of JAVANC010000029.1, read as the reverse complement.
CGGTAGTTTTCCGTTCGAAATTTTGCGGGCGAAACGAGATTCCGCATCTATGTGGCCGACCCGTTCGGAATTCCGAAACGGAATCCCGAAATGCAATTCCGTATGTATGTGGCCGGCCTTAAGTCTTCAGGTGACAACGCATCTTAAGCCTGCTTTGTTTGAAGTTCGCTGCACGTATTTGTTAGAGACTTATTATTTAACGGACTGTTAGTTCGTTTTTCACTTCAGTTTTATAAAAAAAAAGAATATATTTTGATTGATTGAGTAAATGCGCGCGTATCGTACCGATAAATTTATATATCATTTAATTTGATCATGAATGTATTATAATTCCTAATTAAACAATATAACTAAACTTAAATCGATGTTTTTGCTTGTGCGGCAGCAATGCGCCGGGTACCAGCTAATAAATTATAAGAAATATGTAATTAAATATCATTTGTACTCAGAACTTTATTCGAGAATTTGTTCGATGTAACTCGAGGATTTATCCATATAAGGGAATCAGAATTGTAAGAAGATCATACCATGTAACTTAAAGATGGTCATTAGAAACCGTCACTTAACCCAACCTAACCAACAGGATCATTTACCTTTCTTTATAAGAATTTAGTATTAGTATACAAACTACAAAATTATATTTAAAAAATCGTCACGAGACTTTTATTTACCCAACGGTCTCAACATCGCTCTCTTTGTTAAGATAATTTAAATTATATATTAAATTTTAGTTTTATAAGTAACACCACACCACTTTTGTACGCATCGCGAACATACCTAGTGTAATTGTAAATACTATGCCAATGAAATAAAATGTTATGAACAAAAACAACGTAATATGAATTTCAATAGAATTGCGGATTATATTTATTTGTTGTACACACGATCGCGACCGAATATTGTATGAACTCAGTTGCAACTTTTTGTTGAAATACTTTTTAATACACGTTTGTTTGTGATAAATACACAAGTAGAAGTTGGAAACGAAATAAACATATACTGGAAATGAGACATTCCTTCAAAGTTCTGAAGGGTGACGATACATCTGAATTTTGATTCCCATACCGTGGATAGATGTAGAAAATATAAGGGCCACATTATCCTCTTACCCTGAGGTGGATACAGTCCGTCCGAGTCAGCTCGTTTGTGAACTTTCATCTAAATATAAAAAAGGATCATATAAAAGTATATCTTAACCCTTTCGCTGTCCCGTGCACTACATATAGGTCATTGCTATTGTCTTGCTATTGTGTTTTAAAACCGGACAGTGAACGTGTTAAGATTTCTTTATACCTGGTAGAGCCATGCTGCAGTTATATTATTATGGTTGTAGCACGAATGACTCGGCTCAACCAGGAAGGAACACGCTCTCACAGAATATCAGCTCAATGATGCTGTGTAAAATGCGAATTTCCTTACAAAGCTTGATCTCATAATACTTTTAAAATAAGTTTATAACGTTAAATTCGATTTAACGATTGCAAAAGACGTTTACATAAACCAATTACGAAATCTTTACTATTCTCATTTTATTTATTTTGATGTCCTGAAAATTCAATAAGGAAAGTTTGTTTTGAGCAACTGAGTTACAAGTATATAAATAAACTTCGTCTACCGTTTGTACATTTGCCCCTCGATTAGGTATTTCCAAGGGTCGTTTTTTTAAGTTTTAACTGAATCCGATTTGAATACTATTCAGTAATAAACCGCGACTCACAAAATTTATACCGAGGCACAATGATCTGCTGCGATCTCAGCGGCGGGTACACCTAGTGGCAATATTGCGACGTAATATGCGTTGTAATAATCTGTGGAGTTAAAAAAATACGAAGAAGAGGGTAGGAAGCATGAGAATCCATATACATTCTCTTTGGGTTATGATGTGAATATCTCTCTTAAAAAACTTTAAAAAGGGACTACTCCAGAGTGTACCGTGTACAATCTAATTGCTAGTGTATTCTACCATGTAGAAGAAGCTACCAGGAGCTGTCAACGTTTGCTGATCTTGGGAGGCTAGCTAGTAAGACCGTGAGTAGTTTGATGTGGTTTTGTGACTGCGGTAACTGAACGTTTCAGGGGATTTAGAATCTCAAAACAGTACACTATATCTATAAAAATAATCACAATCCGCCACAAATACTTTGAAGGTTTTATCATTTAAACTTAAATGTTGGTTAAGTTAACCCGATTTTGAATTAAAGGATCAACGAGATTCCGAACCACTTTTCACTGATAACAAGGCATTCTGGTCCTCAGGAGTGATAATGCATCTGCATTTTGATTCTTAATTGAGGATAAATTTAAGGGTCTATGAACATCACAGCTATTTTCCATCGGTTGATTGTTCTCCGTGTAGTAGCCGTGTAAGACTGTTCACTAACTCATATCAATCCGCAGGTGTCATTAGAGGCAACAGAGGGAAACTAAAACAGATGGGCTGCACCATCTGTCGGATGAATCTTTCTGCCCCACTCTAAATTAAAAAAATGCGGTTGCCAACCCACCTGCCAAGCGTGGCAACTATGACGAAATCCAATATGTGACAATCTTAGGGAGCAAGCATTCTATATTCAATAATGGTATTTTATAGGCGGTAATGGTGGGCTTCACTCATTTTGTCAAAGGTGTTAAATAGTCCATTACACAAACAATATTTTCATGCAACTGTTAAGATGTTTATTTCTTTAAGGTCTCTGAGTAAATCCCTAGGTTTAATATTGTAAATCTAAATACAAAAATAGTTAAACAATAGTAAAGATTATAATGTAGGTGTCTTCAAGGATTGAATATCTATTAATGATGAAGATGTTTTCACGGATGGGAAATAGATGAAAGGATAATAGGATATTGTTATTTTATTTATTTATTTATTTATCAACTTATTACAAAAAACATCTTATAACTAATGTTGTCATTACTACGATTACCTCACTATATTATATATTTGTCATATTTAAGTAAAGAGCTTATACAAATCCATATTTTAGTGTAGTAAACAAAAATACATATTCACTACCACCACACCATCTTCAGCTACATCGCTACTTACCATCAGGTGCAATAGCAATCAAGCATTGGCTTCTAGTAGTAAAAAGTGGTACTAGGTGGTAGGAATTCGTTTTTTCTAGGAGTTAGTCTGGGACATACTTACCTATTTCTGCAGCAAACGGTCATCGGTAATCAGAGACCAGGCAACCCTAGGAAATAATCCGAGATATTCACTGGGACAAGGAGAACACGGTGCAGCGCCGGTGTAAGAATATCCACTACCCTACATTATCTAGTGTGTGTCGTAAGAGGCGACAGAGGGAAACAAATCAGGAGATGGGCAGAAGAGCTTTCCTAATAATTACTAAAAATAAAAAGAACTTCGGTTGTCAACCCGTTTACCAAGCATGGCAACTATGGCAAATATGCACCCAATGAGACACTATGGGGGAGGCCTAGGTGGTAGAACTCTTTTTCTGTCTAGGACTCCGTCTGCGTAGGCACTACCCTCTTACCTATTTCTGCCAACATATAGCAGTATTTGCAATGTTGTGTCCTGTTCTAAAAGGCATAGAGCCAGTATTATTACAAAATATGAGGCATTTCATATTAGTCCTCAGAGGTGAGAACGCATTTTTATTCTCCTTTGTATGAAATTAGTTGCAGGTGTCCATGAACTCCAGCCATTTATCACCAGATGGATAGTAAGTTTGGTTGTGATTTTAGTGTTGTAAAAAATACGCCCCGAAACTCTTCACCGCTGCATTGGAAGACGTTTTCAAGCTTCTGGACTGGAAAGGATACGGTATTAACGTCAATGGCGAGTACATCACTCACCTTCGATTTGCCGACGATATAGTCCTTATGGCAGAATTGCCGGAGGACCTAAGGACTATGCTCAATGACCTCAATAGGGTCTCCCAACGGATAGGTCTTAAGAGGAACATGGACAAAACAAAGATTATGTTTAATGTCCATGTCACACCTATGCCGGTAGTTGTTGGGAGCACTAAGCTCGAAGTTGTTGACGAGTATGTTTACCTGGGACAAATAGTCCGACTAGGTAAGTCCAACTTCGACCGAGAGGTCAATCGACGGATTGAACTCGGCTGGGCAGCGTTCGGGAAGCTACGACACATCTTCTCGTCAGACATACCTCAAAACCTTAAAACGAAATTGTACAACCAGTGCGTGTTGCCAGTGATGACTTACGGAACTGAGACGTGGTCCTTCACTGCTGGCCGTATGAGGAAGCTCAAGGTTGCTCAGCGAGGTATGGAGAGGGCTATGCTCAGAGTTTCTCTGTGTGATAAACTTAGGAATAAGAATATCCACAGTAGAACCAGAGTAACCGACATAGCCCAACGGATTAGTAAGCTGAAGTGGCAGTGAGCCGGCCATATAGCTCGAAGAACTGACAACCGATGGGGAAGAAAAGTTATCGAGTGGCAGCCTCGTACCGGTAGGCGAAATGTATAGCGTCCTCCCACGAGATGGAGTGACGAGCTGGTAAGACATGCAGGAAGTCGATGGATGCAGGTGGCTCAGGACCGTGCTTTGTGGCATTCTTTGGGGGAGGCCTATGTTTAGCAGTGGACTTGTGAAGGGCTGTAATGATGATGATGATTATGATGATGATGAACAAATACACCAATGATAATTAATTTGTGCGTGTGAAAATGAGTACATACATAACAATAACATAAACTCTCAGGCCTGTCACCCAGAGGGGTAGACAGAGACAACAGACTTCCATTTGGTACGATGCTGACACACCTCTCTCGCCTCCTTTACATCCATATACCCAAACATACATGCTCATCAGTTAAGAATACTTTTGATCTGGCCCCATCTTAAATATATCGCAAATTAGGTCGATAAACTATCATCTAGGACGTCCCTTCCCGAGTATGCTGTTCACTTCTACAACATAGATTTACTTAGTCATTCCTTGTGTTAGACTGAGCTTCAATAAAAAACAGATTTTTTTGAATTTAATATGTAATAATAAATAATATATGTTTGATAAACATACTCGTTATAAAAACGCCGTTTGTTAAGTAACGGAGCAATAAGCATTTATTGACGTACTTATGTTGAGATATGTGACAATAACTCCTTACAAACCGTCGCGACCCTACCGTGTTGTCCTTATCTATTTTGTACACGTATACCTGGTCATCTATTTGCGTTGGTCCAGGGACAGTTTACAATTTTTATGAATGTTCACATTCATAAAAATTATAAACTGTTTTGCGGACATCTATACTATTAAAACCGCTTAGAAGGCGGTTTCTGCACGATGAATATTAAATGATTTCTTATATTTACGTGAATATTACACATTCAATGAAATAAATTTCACTAATTGACATTGTGACGTGAAATACCTCATATACTATACTATCGATTGCCTCGTTGACCGAGTAGTTGTAAAAGCGATTGCTGATCATGAGGGCCAGGGTTCGAGTTCTGGCCCAAAATCATTTATTGGTTTTTTTTTTGACAAGAAATTCTCAGCAGCAGCTCCGAGTCAAGAAGTTGGCGGGGTTTTACACCCGTGCTCCGGGAAGCACTTGAAACCGTTAGTCATATGCCAGATGTCTCTCATGTTTGCCGCCCCATCAGACTATGAGAGATTGGGAATAGAGAGGACACATTTACTTACGCATACACTCAGGCTCTATAATCCTGTCCTGCGCAGATGGCTAGTCTCCATTGAAACTGGCCCGGAATTCGTTCTTGAGGACATTACTAGCAATTATTGAAAAAAGTTGTCAGTCTGTCTGTTACGGCCTGCAACTACCTATCCCAAGAGTAGGATCCTCCGCGGCCCATTAACGGAAGAACCTACAAGCAGGTGCAGTTCGGGCCTCCTCCAGGCCAAAGAGGGAAAGTTTCTAATTACAATAAACAATCAGGGGGATTCTATTAAACGGAGCTTACTTACCTCTATCCAAAGCGACTGTCCCTCAGGATTCGGTCAGGTCGCATGTGGTTGTATAGTGCTAGGAAAGTAAGGGTCAGTGATGTGTATCTGGGTGTGGCTGGTAGTGTTATTGACCTTATTAGACCGTTACCCTCTGCAGCAATTCGGACCTCAGCACCTCTCCACCTCACGTCACTTTCTTCGTTAGTCACAATGACGGTCCAGTAACTCTGTCGTACGATTAACTACCTTACAGAAGCCACTAACTCTCGTTTGTTATAACGCCTAACCCGCGAAACGAACACAGAACGTACGAATCAAAGGTCACTACCGTTTCGCGTAGCCACAGTTATTTCTAGAATATCAAATACCGCACTAGTAGCTAATACAGTCGAATCCACTTATACGGACTCAGCGTTAAACCCAAAAGGCTCGGGTGAAGCTCTCAGCAAGGAATACGCGCTACAATTCCCAGTCAGTATATTTACTATACGCGCCTACCATTACGAGTTCCCGACAAAATGGACAGCGTGCTATTTATCGCAGCGATGAATTTGGACTGGCTTGCCCTTGCGTGTCCTCGACACGACGGGACGTCAAAACCGGTATCGTCGAGGCGCGAGCGCCCTCTGACGTCAATTCTTGACATTAGCGCTTGGCGCGAACACTGTCTTTTTTTAAACTGAAGTGACAAACGATCTTACAGCCCAAGTAATCGTATGTGGCTACTGCAGTCCATGGACATCCACAGCCCCCTTCAAACAATTAAGACTACTGCTACGTTGTCACCTCTCAGGTCTAAGATGGAATGCCTCAAAACATTTAATTATTCTTGCTCTCTATACTACTCAATCCGGATCACAGTACTAAAAATCATTATGTTTTGGTGACAGAAATAAATAAGAGGGTAATACCTTCCCAGACAGTGTGAATGGGTGAATGTCTGTGTGTATTCGCAAGTACGAGTACACTCGCTATTCTCTCATTCTTATAGTCCGATGGGACGGTTACCAGAGAGAGAGAGAGAGAGAGAGAGAAGGCGCAAGACTGCTACTGAGAATTGCTTGACAGCAAATCCCATAAAATGATCGCACATATGAAATTACTCATAACGTAGTTTTTAAATAATCACAACCACAAAATGTTTTTATGTGTAGTGCTAAGTTGAGCGCAGAAGATTAAACTTGTACGTTTTTTTAAATGTCTTATCTGTTAATAGTACTAAAAGAGGTACCATCCCATTGGACGGTGAGAGTGAGGGTGAAGAGAGTACAGTTGAGCTTGCGCATTTACTCGGGCAATATATACACGTTGAGACTGGCCGCCGTGGCCGCAATTGGTCTGGAGGACTTTAATATTATTATTTGATTTACGAGTACCTCGCACGACAGGAGTCGAAGGATACTTGCGCTCGGCAAAATCGGGCGCAAGTTTCCTTCTTAAGAACTTAAAAAAAGTCCTAGCATAGTTAAATTTTGATGAATTTGGTATTTTGTTATAGTTTTGCAACGTGGTAGAGAGCCATGCTGCAGCTTTATTAATAGTACAGTTGTAGCACGAATGGTCGGCTCGACCGGGGAAAGACCACGCTCTCACAGAATACCAACGTAAAATAGCAGCTTAATGCTGCTGTCTTTCGTATTGTGAGTGTAGAGAACCGGAGACCCCTTTTACTCGAAAAGAGGCATTCTATCTTAGTCTTCACAGCTGACAACGCATCTGCATTTTATTTCGCAAACGAAGATAGATGTAGATGTCTATGGGCCACAGCAACCACTTACCATCAGATGGAATGTGTGCTCGTTTGTCACCCTCATTCTATAAAAAGCAATTTCTTCACTATCAACGTGGTCACCACCCAAAATGTGTCGTTGGTCGCAGTAGATCGCTGTGTTCGCAATCTAAGATTTAAATTAGGTGAACTAGGCCCAATGGTTAAAAGTAATTAAAAAAACCGACTGCGTAAAAAAGTTTACTGAAGAAGAAATTTACTCACTATTTCCACTAGTAAGACGAATGTAACGACCACTCATTTGTAAAAATTTATCAAGCCGTTTAGGCTACAGTGTTTCATAGAAATAGGCAAACATACATACATATATATACTCAAATAACATTACTATTCTTTTAGGGCAAAATAAAAGTAAAATTATTATAATTTTGAAAAAAATTGTAATTTAATATCTGATTAAACAAAAGTTACAAAAATATATGAATTGAGCTGCTGGAGTAAATGAGTAAAAGCAAAATCATAAATAATAATAATAATAATAATATGTATTTTTTATGTATTTATTTTATTTTGTTGATATTTATGTATGTTTATCATTTTCATTTACAATTATATATTTATACAGCCCAACCAGATGAGAAAACTATATAATACCCCAAAATAATAATAATAATTTGGCGTAGGAAAGTGACGACCCCATCGCCCGCTGACGTAACAGTTAAGTGACAAAACTGCTACGTCGGCGCAATCAGTCAGCACCTTGCCAAGCGGTGTTAGCGCCGTGCCTTGGCAAACTTGAGGGTGCAAAGGCCCGGTTGTGCATATGGCTCCATCATGAAACGGCGCCGGGTCTGGGCGTCTCCCGCTAACTGACGCCCAATTTATGGATGATGGAAACGAATAGACCGCGTATAGGGCCGCTGCCTGGGGGTCGCCGGGGCGCGTCTGGAGCTGGCGCTGGACGCGACAGCATGCGGGCCGCCAGCCAAGCGCGAGGTGCTACACGACCACCTAGTGGCACCTCGCATCCATCATCCCCACCAGATGGCTTGGTGTCGGCAGGGTCCTCTCGGACTCGGCAAGCGGCACCCGCCGCTGGTGGTTGGACGAAGGATATGAATACAAACGTATTGCGGGCGTATTTTAGGGCGAAAGGGGAAGAAATTGGAGGTTTCGCGTACCGGGCTAGGATGCATCGACTATTTGCTGAGCTGGAGCCGTCTATTACCGTTACCGAGCAAAAACTGGCAGACCGAGTTCGGTACATCATGCGCTCAAAAATATTAGATGACACCGAACTCGAACGACTACGGCGTGAGGCTATTCCCTCATCGAATGAACCGGCTATAGCTGGGGATGCGGCTCCACATGCCACAGAACAGCAGGCACATATAGAGGGCGCCATGGATCTCCCCGCTCTGGTTGATTCAGGCGATGATGGAATGGTCACCCAAGAACTAGAGTAGATGAGGAGTAAATTGGAGGAGGCGATTGTGGAAACGCGCAGTACGCCTCTCGAAAATCAAACGCGACTCCCGTGCATACCACTAAGTAAGCGGAATCGGGCTGTCGTTAGGGCTCTCAACCCAATGCTGGTGACCTATTTGGAAGCCAGCCGGGACCTTTGCGACACGGACTCAATTCTTTTTGGCGCCGCACTGGAAGTTTGCCGTATTATTAGTGCCAAACTTCCCACGGCTGGACACGCTACTAGACACAGTAGCGCCATCCCAGCCTGGAGAAGAAGGATTGAGGACCGTATCGCAAAGGCAAGGGCCCTCATCGGCAGACTGATAAGCTTCAGGTCGGGCAATAATAGGCCGAGAATTGTGCGCACCGTCAGGATGGCGTTTGCTGGGACAAATATCAGTTTGTCTCAGCCGGATATAACGCAAAAACTGACGGAGTGCATAGACGACCTGAAGCAGAGAATCGCTGCTTTGGGGAAGCGGATTCGGCGATATACCGAGAGGTCGACACGGTTCAACCAGAATCGTCTCTTCCATAGTGATCAGAAGAGGCTCTATGAATCATTGGAGCGACCAATGGTACGTAGAACGGGCCCAGCACCGAATCAGGCCGACACTATCGCATTCTGGCGTGGCCTGTGGTTAGAGCCCGTAAACCACAGCGAGGGCCCTTGGACGGAAGTTGTGGCGAGTCAGTGTGCGAATATTACGCCCATGGACCCCGTCATCATAACGCCGGATGATGTAGCTGACGCGGTCCGTAGAGCCCCGAACTGGAAAAGTCCGGGACTCGACGGACTGCATCACTACTGGCTAAAGGAATTCGTGGTGTGTCACGCTGTGCTCGCCCGACAGTTTCAAGAGGCTCTCGACCAAAAGTCGCTCCCGAGCCTCTTCACTACTGGGATCACTCATTTGGTTCTTAAAGACCGGGATTCCACAGACCCGAGCAAATACCGCCCCATAACGTGTCTATCTACCATATACAAGACACTAACATCCATTTTGAGCGCGAGAATCACTCGTCACCTGAACTCAAATCAGGTGATATCGCGCGCTCAAAATGGATGTCGGGGCGGTGGTCGTGGAACCAAGGAACCACTCTTTATTGACGCGGTCAGTGGCAAGGTGGTTAAACGCAACCGTCGGAACCTCTCCGCCGCCTGGATAGACTATAAAAAGGCATTCGATTCGGTGCCTCATGCATGGCTTAAGAGGGTCGTCGAGCTGTATAAGGTTAATTGTACAGTTCGAGACTTCCTCGAGCAGTGTATGGGGCAATGTAGTACGATCCTTTGTCATCTAGGCGAGCGGATGACGGCTGCGGAGAACCACATAAGGATAAGAAGGGGTATCTTTCAGGGCGATTGTTTGAGTCCAATCTGGTTCTGCCTCTCTCTGAACCCTCTCAGTACCTTACTGGAGGGCTCCGGGAGGGGATTTCAGCTTCGGAAAGGAGGTACAAAAGTGACCCACCTTTTCTACATGGTAGATCTCAAGTTATTCGCCTCCAGTCGCTCCCATCTTATGGAATTGCTAAACATCACGTGTGATTTTAGCAATTCTATTGGAATGGAGCTGGGGACGGATAAGTGTGCGATCCTCCATGTTGAAAGGGGAAGGGTTGCTAACTCTGAGGGCATAGACTTATCTATGCCCATCAACATAAAGACCCTTTCCGAGGCTGAAACATACCGATACCTGGGTATGTCACAGAATATCGGTGTAGATGAGGTGGGTATGAAATCAGTTTGCGATGTATTTTATGCACGCTTGACCAAAGTGCTTAACGGCCTTTTGTCCGGTGTGAATAAAGCGCACGCATATAACGGTTGGATCATGCCTGTTCTTATGTATACTTTTGGCATACTAAGGTGGCTCTGGACAGAAAAGTCCGCACTATAATGACGTCCCACAGGATGCATCATCCGAGATCGTCAGTAATGAGGTTGTACTTGCCACCGAAAAATGGTAGGTGCGGCTTTTTAAGCGCGCTCACCATGCATAATCGCGAAGTATGCAGCCTCCGTAATTACTTTCTGACGAGAGCGGATGATCCATACTATAGGGACGTTATTTTCTGTGATAAAGGACTTACCCCTCTATCCTTAGCCAACGAGCAATGGCAAGACCCGGCAGTACAGGGCATTTCCGACCGAGAGACCGTATGGAAGGAGAAGGAGCTCCACGGGAGGTTCTACAAGGCTCTTCATGAGCCTTTCGTAGACACAGTCTCCTCCCTCCACTGGCTTCGTTTCGGTGACCTCTTTGGGGAAACCGAGGGTTTTGTCTGTGCGATACAGGATCAGGTTATTAAGACCAACAATTATCGGAGATACATCCTAAAGGATGGCACCGTTGACGTCTGTCGAGCATGTCGCCATCCCGGTGAGTCACTTAGGCATGTCATCTCCGGTTGTTCGGCGCTTTTTAACTCTGAGTATTTGCACAGGCACAACTTAGTAGCCAGGATTCTACACCAGGAGCTCGCTCTGAAATACGGTCTCGTGGATCGGAAACTGCCGTATTATAAGTACTTGCCGGAAGCCGTGCTCGAAAATGACCGCGCCAGGCTCTACTGGGACCGGGCCATCATCACAGACAGGACTATTCTTGCGAATAAGCCTGATATTGTGCTGATGGACCGGGCACATTCAAGGATATTTTTGGTCGACATTACCATTCCTTATGACGAGAACCTCGTGAAAGCCGAAACAGATAAGCTGACTAAATATCCGGACCTGGCTCACGAGGTGACCGACATGTGGTGTGGATTGCCGGCCGAAATTATACCTGTAGTCGTCTCTGCGAATGGGTTAATTCCAGTTAGCCTCTCGGTTCATCTGAGGCGACGTGGACTCCGTGACGGGCCGCTCCAAGCTCAAATGCAGAAGGCGGTGCCCCTCGATACCGCCCGCATCGTCCGCCGATTTCTTTTCCTTTCCCCCTAACCTTCGGCCGTCTGGTCTCCTCTGCCGAGGGCTTCCATCTGGTTGGGTTTTTATATATTTATGTATTTTTTGTGTATTTATTTTATTTTATTGATATTTATGTACGTTTACCATGTTTGTTTACAATTATATATTTATATTGCCTAACAAGATGAGAAAACTTTATAGATACCCCAAAATCATAATAATAATAAGTGTTTATTTCAGACGTAAGGAACATCCATAGATTGTTAGTATGTTAGTAACAATTTTCCTTAACTTCTAAGTTAGTATTGTTAGTTAATGTGAATTATTTACAAATTATTTTTTTCGCCCAATAGCTACCGTCATACAGTGGTGCCGTATGGGGCAGTCGGGCCTGGCAGCAATTGCCCTTAGGATGCCGTTGTTGCTGGTACGTAAGCGCTGCAGGAGAGACGCTGCTTTTCTACGCATTATGGCGAAAAAGTCGTTAGTGTGTGCGTCTGCGAACATTTTAAAGGCACTACAGCGCCACGGCAGCCTAAACAGCATTCTAAAGGCGTTGTTATATTGAACACGTAGGTCCGGCGCGTATAAGTCACCCACACACCACCGGTATAGAAAGACTGACAGAACACTTTAATAAAGTTACTTACTAAATAATACCTGTTTATATGGCTTATATGACTTATTGATGACCTTATAAACTGGATCAATTATTCAGAATACCGCTGTAATATGATAAATTTTATCCAATTTCCCGCTAACACAATATACAAGGAACAAGAGAGGATTGTTTCAATCAATACCTTGTTGAAGCTTCACTGCGGAAGTGCATCGTTAGTCACCCTCTCAGTGTTGAATCGGCTTGTCGTAAATCGACTAGTAACAGGAACGACGAATGTAAAATGAATGAAATATTGTTATGTATTATTTAGCACTAATCCGTTGGGATTGTGGGAAAATGTCGATTACTCTGGTTCTACTGCGGATTAGTAAGCTGAAGTGGCAGTGGGCCGGCCATATAGCTCGAAGAACCGACAACCAATGGGGAAGAAAGGTTCTCGAGTGGCAGCCTCGTACCGGTAGGCGAAGTGTAGGGTAACACCTCACTAGATGGAGTGACGACCTGGTGAGACATGCAGGAAGTCGATGGATGCAGGTGGCTTAGGACCGTGGTTTGTGGCATTCCTTGGGGGAGGCCTATGTTCAGCAGTGGATTTGTGAAGGGTTGTAGTGATGAGATGATGATTATTATTATTTAGCACAAGTAAACTTTGATAAAAGAATAATTTAAATTATAGTTCTAAATTATATAACATAAACACGTATTGCATGCGGAGTGGGGTAACCGTTGATATTTATTTATTATGTCATCTTTAACTATTGTACAGAAAGTAAAACAAAAAGTAAAAGTTACAGCCTATATACGACCCCTTAGATTATTAATGGGTATTCGATGACCTATTAATAATGTAAGTACGACCCACTGCTGGGCACCGGCCTACCCTCATTTCTGAGAGGGTTTTAGGCCAAGTAAATATCCGCCGAGCTGCCCCAATGCATGTTGGTGAACTTCACGTGTCTTCGATTTGTTTTTTTTTATTTTTTTCTCATCATACATGCCTCACCATGTTTTCCCTCACCGCCGAGCACGTGGTAAAGCAGCACTTAAAATTACAATTAACAATTTCATTAGTGCCGGCGGACATTGGACTTCATACGGGTTGCTCGCGTACTGTGAAAGTTAAAGCGAGTGCTTAGCCCCTGAGCTACCATGGCTCTATTGTACAGAGTAATTCAGTAAAGAAATTATTACTTTTATTTTTATTTCTATATCTATTTTTCATGCCTTTACGGGCGTCAGTGAAGTTAAAACGTATGAAATTTTTATTAGTTAGTATAGTCTGGGATTATTATTATTATAATCAAAAAGGGGAATTTAGCAGGCGTAGTAGATTTAGAAAGGTAAGGTTTAGAGGTGTGAGCGCAACCGCAGTTTTTATTAAGAAGACCTTGCTACACATCCCATACTTCAGTTTCCTCTTGTCGCCTCTTACGATACCCATGGGATGATATGGAGATGTGGATTTTCTACTGCCAACACACAGAAAATAATTTAAAAAAAATACAATTACTCAGTTTACCTGCCTCATGAATTATATATTGATCAAAATTTTCTTGAAAAAAAACCAATTACTCAGTTTTCCTACCTCATGAATTATATAGTGATCAAAATTATGTTTTCGTCATCATCAACAAAGGCCTCTCCTATAGATTGCCTCATAGAGGGGATATTCATTATAGTTGCCACGTTTGGCAAACGGGTTGGCAACCGCAGTTTTACTTTTAATTTTAATCTTTATTACGAAGACGCTGCTTTCCTTTTCCTGATTTGTTTCCTTCTGTCACCTTTTACGACAGCCACGGGATGATACTATGGGGTAGTGAATATTCGTACACCGCCACTACATGGTATATAAGCAATGTTATTTTAAAATAAAATCTTAATTGTCCGTACATAAACTGCGGAGGACTAGTTTGATCTAGAGTTAAAAGCCTCTTGACATACGCGGGGAAATATAGGAAAACTATTGACTTATTTCATGAGTGTCGTTGGAATCATGTTTTCAAAGCGATTATTCAGTTATCATTCATATTTTGTCGTTTTATATTGGATATAAAATAATTTTAACATCATTATTCCAGCCCTTCACAAGTCCACTGCTGAACATATACCTCCCTCGAGGAATATCACAAAGCATGGTCCTTATCTTACCAGGTCGTCACTCCATGGATAGAAAATAAAAAGTATCAGGAAATGGATATACAAAACTTAAATGACAAGCGTGGAGTAGGAAGGTGCGTATGTTGATCAATAGAGTCATGAATTTCATAAAATTCTATATATCGATTCAGTCGACCCATTCATGATATTACCATAAAATAGCTGCAGCGTGGCACTACCATGTATAAAATGCATGTAATTTGAAAGAAAAATTTGCGTAGATTTTGGGATTACCTGTTAACTTTCAGAAGTCTTTTATACTCGGTAATATACTGAGCCTCTGGACTACTATTATGGTCAGTTTATGAGTTGGTTTATTTTTGCACAATAGAGTCCCATTAATAGTCAATGATGTGATTTATTTGATAGGTTAAAAACATTGGAAAAAGTCAAGTGATATTGGACGTTTTTCTTATAAAGTTCCGCAATGAATACGATAATATTAGCAAAAACGACAAGTTTCATCAGGCAAAAAAACTTTGAGTAGCTTTTAAGTATGCTAGTTCCGTCTTCTAGACTTCAACAAATTCTTTTATCTACATTTTATGCTAAGTAAGCCGTTAGTAACTTACATAAATACGCTTTTATCTATAATGTGATGAATATAACGGTTGAAGACATTTAAATTATATTAGATATTATTGTGAATAGGAATTATGCGATAAGAAATAAGTGTGATTTGCAAGAAGATGATGTGACCAGGACTAAGAACAGATTAATACTATGGTGGTTTCGTCATGTAGAAAGAATAAATGAGGAAAGTATGACAAATGGGGTTGTTATAAATTAATTTGCTTAATTCCGCGTAAAGAAAGAAAATGATGTATCCTGCCCAGCTTTAAGAGGGACCTCCCACCCTCCCTCAATCGCGCGCACTATACCCGTCGCCGTCAATCCCAGCACTACCATCCTCAGCACCACCACACTAGGCAGGACACAGCACTCTCGAAAATACGACACGTGTTTCGCCTCTACACGAGGCATCCTCAGGTGAAGTAGTATACTTGCGTCCTGTAGACAGAAAAGAAATAATCGACATAATCCGCTCATTTAAAAATACATACAGCTAATGCATAGATGAAATCCCTCGAATTCTACTGAAACAATATGCAGAAAAATTGTCAATACCGCTCACATTCCTAGTGAATCAAATCTCCGAGAGGAGCATTTTCCAGACTTACTAAAAATATCATTGATTAAACCGATGCACCAAAAGTGCGACGCTTACACTCCTAGTAACTATAGACCTATAGCTCTATTACCCACGTTTTCGAAAGTGTTTGAAAAAACAATGTGTATCAGATTATATGATTTTTTAGAAAAATATAACATCCTCGACGACAGCCAAAATGGCTTTAGGAAATCAAGGTCAATTACACTAGCAGTACATAAGTATATCCAGACTGCTCTAAAACATATATAAGTGACAATGAACGTGTACTGGGAGTATTACTTGACATGACGAAAGCATATAATAAAGTACTGTACGACATTCTTTTACATAAACTACACTATAAGGACTATATCGTCGGCAAACCGAAGGTGAGTGATGTACTCGCCATTGATGTTAATACCGCATCCTTTCCAGTCCAGTAGCTTTAAAACGTCTTCCAATGCAGCGTTGAAGAGTTTCGGGGATATAACATCACACTGTCTTACACCTCTCTGCAATTGGATAGGTTTCATACTCTGGTTCTGTACTCGGATAGCCATCGAAGCTCTACTGTACAAACACTTCAGCACTTCGATATACCGACAGTCAACTTGGCACCGCTGAAGGGACTGCAGCACCGCCCAAATTTCGACGGAATTAAAGGCTTTCTCATAGTCCACATACGCCAGACATAGTGGTAAATTGTACTCCTTGGACTTCTGTACAATTTGCCGAAGGGTAGAAAAAGAAAGTCATTTTTTTGTAAAATATATTTAATTAATCAAAGTATGAACCGTTGTTATCTATGCACTTTTGCCATCTCATAGGTAGTACATTAATCCCTTTACTAAAAAAAACCATAGGGTCGAGAATCAATAAACTCTTTGAAGGCAGTTTGGACTGCCGCATCGGAGTTGAATTTTTTTCCTTGTAAGGAGTTTTCCAAATTCTGGAAAAAATGGTAATCTATTGGAGCAAGGCCCGGGGAGTACGGTGGATGTCGCAGACATTCCAATTGTAGCTCGTCTAACTTAGTGGTTGTTGCACAACAGTGCAGTGTGTGGTCTTGCGTTGTCGTGAAGCAGCAGTGGCCTAGAGCGATTGACCAATCTCGGTTGTTTAGCAACTAGTTCTTCCTTCATGGTTTGCAGTTGCTGACAAAAGATATCTGCCGTAACCGTTTGGCCATATTTTAGAAAGCTGTTAGTGAACGACACCGCCGTCAGTCCACTCAACACTCACAAGTAACTTTTTCTGAGTCAATTTTCGTTTAAGGCAGGATTTGGCTGGGTCTCCAGAGTTCAGCCATTGCGACGAGCGTTTGCGATTATCGTACAGTATATCTTTTCATCACAAGTAATGATTCGATTTAAAATCCCTTCATTGTTGTGTCGGTTGAGGAAAGTAACATAGCAGTCGACGCGTGTTTGCAAGTTCGATTCACTCAATTCATGAGTTACCCATCGTTCAAGTTTTTTTACTTTCCCGATTTGCTTCAAGTGAATTAATAGTTTTATCACTTACCCCAAAGCCTGCAGCTATCTCTGAAGTGATTTGTCATGGTACCGCTTCCACAATAGCCTTTAATTCTTCATTTTCCACTTTGGTACGGCCGTCCATGGGGATGGTTCTGAAGGTCGAAATTTCCAGAACGAAAACGTTGAAACCAAAAACATACGGTGCTTTCTCTTGCAACACCAGCGCCGTACACGTCATTAATCCTTCGAGCTGTTTCTGCAGTACTAGTGCCACGGTAGAAATCGTACTCCTAAATATACCGATATTTCATGTTTTCCATTGTGCGGTAATAAGCAACGCTAAAGAAAAAAATAATGAGGAAAAAACCAATGAATGACTGTTTTCAAAACTCAAATGTACCAGCTCAATGAATTTATAAATTTGAATTTGGAATTCTTAACCAAAGAGAAGATATTTCAGATCAAATTGGCCAGTACGACAAAACGCTAATTTCATATGTAAGGACCTAATACTGTTAAATAATTAGACTATATTGTTAATTCATTAACCTTATTACTCTATAATGTTTGTATTTAATTAACTCATTTTACTCCCTTTCTCAAATTTGCAATGCCTAAAAAAGGCTACTAAGTTGAGACAAATTGTTATTATTATAAGACCATTTATGTACACTTATTTGTACATAAAAAAAACTTGGTTGACAAATAAAGATTGATTGATTGACAGAATAATATCTCTGAATTCCTTACGGACAGATAACGAGTTTCTTAGTTCTTAACTACACTATGTTATAATACTCAAAATTTTAATGTCCGTTTAATAGGGGTATCTCTCTTAAAATAATCTATCGCCCCATTTGATCCACTAGATGTCGTGATTCTTGAGGAAATTACCAAAAATTTTCGAAAGTTGGAGTGAAGTTGCTTCATAATGTATGCAAAATGTAAAGACTGGCAATAGGGTAGAGCAAATGTAGGAGATATCTGATACCGTAAATGCCACAATCGGTCAATGCGTCAACTAAAAATGAGAGTAGACTACTTTTAGTAGACGCCATGACAAGACGATAAGCCGTTGAATAAATATAATCTCAAAGACGCCTAAACTTAAACCAGAAAAAGATGTGTAACGTTAATTTAGCTTTGTGTTTCGTATGGTGATTTTAAAGAACAGGAAACCCTTATTACTACTAAAAAGGCATTCCATTTTAGTCCTCAGAGCTGACAACGTATTTTGATTACATACATACATACAATTTAACGGTACTTACATGTAAAATGTGTAATTTTGTGGATTTTCTTTTCTCAATGAACTGAATTCAGGTATGTCACACGTCACCATATTTAATCACACATTTTAAATATTAATAATACTTCAAAATCAAAAATATCGCGAAAATAAGCGGGATTTGTTTCGCTATCCATTGACGTCAGGCTGATACAGGCTGATAGCGTGTAGCGCCTGTCACCCAGAGTGGTAGTCAGAGACTACGGACTTCCATTTGGCACGATTCTGACACACTTCTCTCGCTTGCTCCAGATCCATATACCTATGCATACACGCTCGTTGGTTAAAGATACTCTTAATTTGACTGATTTTAAATATATCACCAATTTGTCTCTTCTTCGACAATTTCTTACGTCTCAATCTATTTCCTCTTCAATATAACAATATTTTCATGACCTTTGCATTTCATTAGTACCATCCTTACCAACTCCCAAAACTGCTCTCGGATATAAATGGGCTTACACATGTCTGGGGCGTAAAGCCCTAGAACAAACAACCTCTTTAGGCCCACCTTCATTCGTACCCATAGCAGTCTCGGGCTTACACATTCATACTCTTTCACACAGTGACCTATCCTTTCTGAAAGGATGATACCTACTCCCTGGCATGCCCGCTCGGTCTCGTCTTTACCAGACCAGTACGTGGTATACATCCCATTTGTAGTGGCATCCTTTCCCTTCCGTTACTTCACATTTACCCATAACACGTCTATTCCTCTCTAATACATCATATCGCATACTTCATCCATCTTATCATTCATTGCTCCACATTCATTCAACGTAATCAAATGGGCTTCCGCAATCCACTTTGCGCCCCTCTGGGGGACAGAACGTGACGGATGGCGAACCTAGTTGCCAGTTTCCTCCCGGATTTTCTTGGCACCCCTGCCCCATAAAAGGGGTGCTGGAAACTCGGAGCCATTCGTTACGTTTTTGTTTCATGGTGCATAAATAGGGGGTGGTATTTTTTACGCCGCTACCGCACGGCGAGTAGCCGAATGTGTATTGTCAGTTTTGTCGCTTGTTTAGCATCACCCGGGGATACGTGTAGGGTGGCCCTGGGATAAGGTGGTCGAAGTCTACGGACGGGAGCAACTCATCCGCCAAGATTTGATTACATTTTGATCCTTAACCGAGGATAAATGTTGATGTCTATGGGTCATAGCATCCACTTACCATCAGATGGCCTTACTTGTATGTCACCCTTATTCTATCGAAAAATATAAACATTTTCGACCTTAAATGTTTACAAATTAGCAACAGTATGTATACTCAGTAATAAGGTAGAGATTCGTTAAACATTACACTAAATTATAGACCGCTTGGAACTATCCCATGTAATTTTGTTTACATGGCCGAAAGTAGGAAGGTATGTGTTGGATCTAGTTCAAAATTTTCTGCTATTGTTCTTCGCGATTTGCTCTATAAACTTTAATATTTTTAATTTAATATTAAATTTATTTTATTTATTCTAATTTGTTCAATTTCTGTAAACACTATATCACTGTCTCCTATATCACTATATACTCTTTACTACTGAGTCTTAACACTGATTTCGGAAACTATTATGTGCAACTTTAAACTTTTTTTTTACTAAGCCTCAGGTACTTTATGCCAATTCCTCGAGCCATCTAAGCTCAGGAATGTGGAGAGCTCGCTTTGAAAAATCGTGTTAATTTTTCCTTGTAATTGGTGGCAGACCAACACGCAGCTTACCTGATACGAAGTAAAAATGAGGTCGGTCTATCGTTGATCAAGAATCAGGACTAACATTAAAAAAATTAGTTCAAGATTTCATTCATTATTTTTTTCTGAGACATGTTACTAAAATAATTATAACTAATTTAAAAATATTAATAACAAAATTATCAAATGTTAACATTTAAAAAGAAAAAAATCATGATGAAATCAGTAATTCAATATTTTTATTCATGGTTTTTACAAACATACGGCAGTGGATTAGCCAAATTCAGAAAAGAAAAGGGCGACGCACCGGCAGTGTGTACATTTACACGAGTTATTTTAAAATTCTTTCGAACTCCTCTAACTCACAACCTCATTAAATTTGAATCTCACTTACTCCATGAATAACTAGAATCCTAAATTTATTGAATAAGTCTAATAAAGACGTTGAGTTGTTAAGGTCTGCTAAGTGCCGTTTTAACAAATCGTTGACCATGTAGTAGCAGTGTAAGGATTACCACTACTCCATATCGTCCCATGGGTGTCGTAAGATGTGACAGAGACAAATTGAAACACGTGCTGGGAAGCGGCATCTTCCTGGTGACAATTCAAATTACTAAAAACGCGGTTTACAACCCGCTCGCCAAAGTGTCAACTATGGTGAAATCTCCCTATGAAACAATCTATTGGGGAGGCCAATGTTCATCATACTCTTTAATAAGCTGTAATGGATGAATTCTAAGCGTACTTAGAAGCGGAAACATACCTGATACGGTAAATGTAATTAAAATCTGTCAAATATACAAAAAATGCGCAAACAGTTCTATATTAGACGATCTCTAATAAGAATTTGATTCAACAACATTTTCTGTGAAAACTCATGAGCATTAATAACTTCCCATTTGATATATGACCGAATAACAAAATGTATCGAGGATTGTTTTAGTTACAAGAAGGATTATTTGAGACGGCTTTTAAAATGTGCTTGTGAATATATGGAGGTTTGCGGAAAGTAAAAGCCGACTTCAAACAACTAAAACGAACAAAATAATTATCACATTCGCTTCAGAAGTCGGTGCTAAGACAAAGTGTATTACTTCAGTAGCACCTGCGGCTGGGCGTCGCCGCGGGAGACTAGTGGGCTGGATTGCAGCGAAACTTTGACTTAGACCTCCACCATAGATTTCCTCTAAGGGGGAATTTGCCATAAATGCCACGTTTTGCAGGCGGGTATTCAACCGCAGTTTTTTTTTATTTTTAGTTGTTATCTGGAAGATGCTGCTGCCCATCTCCCGTTTTGTTTCCCTCTGTCGCACTTTAATACTCCCACGGTATGATATAGGATAGTGGATATTTTTACACTGCAATATAGTACATTTTATAAACAGCGTGTATAAAATGTACTATATTTATATGTGTTGCTTTGCAAAATGTAAGGAATTTTAATACGAGACTGTTCTCTATCTAATAATTTATGAAAGGAAGCCCTAACAGCGACGCAACCAATACATCTATACAGTTCATTACGGATATCAACGTCCAGTTTGTATTAAATTCCAATACTAAATGAGCTTTTCATCAATACTCTAGCGCAGTAGCGCTTTGAAGCGCTTAAAGGAAACAATTTATCTAGTTGAATTAATTGAAATTGAATTTGTAATGATATTCGATATACCAAAGTTACAAACTTAGCCCAACGGATAACGATAACGGAGTAAGCTGAAGTGGCAATGGGCTGGCCATATAGCTCGAAGAATCAACAACCTACAGGGAAGAAAGTTTCTCGTGAGGCAGCCTCGTACCAGTAAGCGAAGTGTAGGGCGGTCCCCACTAGATGGAGTGTCAACCTGGTAATACATGCAGGTAGTGGAGGGTTGCGGGTGGCTCGGTACTGTGCTTCGTGGCATTTTTTAGGGAAGGGCTATGTTCAGCAGTGAATTTGTTAACAGATTATTTATTTATTTATTTATGTAATGATGATGATGATTATGGTGTTAATGATGGCGATTTTATGTAGTAAGTAATTTATTTTAATGCAGATACATTAAATACTTATATTATTTTAGACACTATTGAAGCTACACGTTTCCAATAATTACGATGTACTACATGCTGTATATAATACTGTATTTCCAATACGTTCTACTCAACGTAGATTTTAGTAGTGTATTGCAATAGTTGCTCGTCTTCTGATCGTATAGTGAGTTGTTGGGTACGCGAACGCGAAGATATTTGACAAAAAATAATATTTGTTTGTTTTTTGTCTTCTCTGATTTCCCGTACTTCACATCCGATTACGACGAAGCGTGTTTTCAAATGCTTCTTCATGCCAACAGTTGTTATTGACAGAAAAAAATATTACTAAGTATGCCATCAGGTGGAATGTGATCACTTACCAACATTATTTTATAAAAAAGCCTCAGAGCTACGACGGCTCTGCCAATCTTTTAATATAGAAAAAAGGTGACACGCGAACACACAGTCCACCTGAAGATAAGTAGATGCCATGGCCCATAGACATCTACTCGTACATCTATCCTCAATCAAGCATCAAAATGCGTTGTCAACCCTGAGGACTAAGACGGAATGCCTCGTTTCCAATAAAAAGGGTTAATCTATTTGTTCGTTTTTCGATTCAAATCCTATCATATTGATACTTTAGTAAGTTGTAAGCGCGCAAGCGAAAATTTTAGAAAAAAAAGGAATATTTGTTTATTTGTTCGTCTAATTTGCGTTCCTGTACTATTCATCCGATAGCGACGAAACTGCGTTGGGTTATTACGAGGGGCACACTGAAATGATCGGGAATAGATTAATACGGATTGAATTACAATAAAACCTTCTTTAGCGTTTGAATACTGGCCTCTTAGATTCTTAATGACATTCAAACAATTAAAAAATGTTTCATAACAAAAACCATTTTGGTTTAAAGTTGACACGTCGTTAACATAAATGGAGCTCACGCGTGAACATTTCCGTGTCACAATTTATCACAATTTTCGTCGCGGCTTATCTCAAGAAAAATGTCTCACCGAACTTGTTTCGATTTATGATGTTGAAGCACCGAGTCAAACGACAATATACCGCTGATATGCTGAGTTCCGACGCGTACGTGTGTCGCTCAGCACTGTTTCTTCTGCAGGTCGACCAAGAACAGCAATCACGCCTGAAAATATCGCAGCTGTGCAAACTATTATATTAGGTGACCGTCATGTAACATACAAGCAGATTCGGGCTGTTATCAGTATCGGAATAACTGCAATTCAGTCGATATTACATAATGAGCTGTGTGTAAGAAAGCTTGTTTCCCGCTGAATTCCCCACAGTTTGTCCGAAAAGCAAAAGGCGGCTTGTGTAAATTGGTGCCGGAATACTCTGCAACGCTTCAACGGAGAGAAGTCAAATGCCGTTTTAATATCGTCTCAGGTAACGAATCATGGATTTATTTATACGAACCTGAAAGAAAACATAAGTCAGCAGTTTGGGTCTTCGATAACGATGTCAAAACAACGAAAGTGATTCACTCCCGCAGCGTGTCAAAGAAAATGGTCGCTACGTTTGTCTCGAAAAAGAGGCATGTTGCTACAATTACTTTACAGGAACGCAGAACGGTTACCGCTGAGTGGTATATTATGGTTTGTTTGCCAGAAATGATAGCCTAACTCCGAAAAAATAACCCAAAACGTCGCATCATCTTACATCACGATAATGCGAGCTCCCATACGGCTCGGAAGACAAATGATTTTTTGAAGCAGGAAAACGCTGAGCTGATGAGCCATCCTCCGTACAGTCCTGACCTGAGCACAAACGATTTTTTTTCATTCCCTAGAATGAAATATTTATTACGCGCTCAACGGTTTGAAGACCCCGAAGCAGCTGTGGAAGCGTACAAATCAGCCATTTTGTGAACATCAACTTCAGACTAGAATTACTGTTTTAATGACTTTTTCGCACGAATGGAAAAGTGCATTAAGTTGAACGGAGAATACTTCGAAAAGCAATAAAATGCAATTTAGCTATACCGTGCATGTGATTTTTCTTATTCCTAATCATTTCAGTGTGCCCCTCGTATACGCGCGCCTGCGATTATTTCTGATAACAAGA
The DNA here is from genome assembly GCA_033319125.1 of Parnassius glacialis. NCBI lineage: Eukaryota > Metazoa > Arthropoda > Insecta > Lepidoptera > Papilionidae > Parnassius > Parnassius glacialis. Next base: position 24,079,677 of record JAVANC010000029.1, on the reverse strand, counting down.
GGTAAAATTAAATTTTTTTTACAACCGACTTCAATACAAATTATTAGGGATAACTCAAAAACTAGTGGTCAGACCTTGATAAAATTTATATGGGATATAAATAATATGACAATCACTTGCTTTCAAATGAAAAAAGAATAATCAAAATCGCTTCATCTAGAAAAAACAACAACAACACAGATAAAAAACATACAATCGAATTTAATACCTCTTCCTTTTTGAAGTCGGTAAAAAATTAAATATTACTACTCATGCAATCAGGTGGACTACAAAACCTCTGAGATACCACGGTTCTGTTTACCTGTTGAGGATCTTGTAATTAATAAAATTATATCCATATCTCTTACCGTGTACTGGTGGTATAAGAATATCCACTACCCTATATCATCCCGTGTGTGTCGTAAGAGGCGACAGAGGCAAACAAATCGGGAGACGGGCAACAGCGTCTTCCAAAAAACGACTAAAAAAACTTGCGGTTACCTACCCAATTGCCAAGCGTGTCAACTATGGCAAATAGTTACCTACGAAGCAATTTATGCTGCATATCCTGCTAAACGCAGTGGATTTTAATAGACGATAACTCTAACGGAAACGGTATCCATATCGCAACATACGATTTCAATACTTCAATATACTATATAGTCATTCCACATATATCGTACCAATAAAAGCTAAAAGCTGGAGATTAGATTTTTTCTTTATTTAACGTTAACTTAAAACTTAAACGTTACAAGAATTTTATTCTTTGTCGTGAGGGTGGTATACATACATAAATTACACCCGAACAAACATCAAGACATGTAACAATTATTTGTGGGCCATACAAACATTTTCTCCGTACAGTATTTAAACCTGCGGTCCTCTGCGCAACAACACAATGCTAAGCCACTGTGCCACGGAGATGATTAGTTGCTGATTGCCAGGGTAAACTATCACATCAAGGTATTTTATTAAGTACCTCGGTACTCTGGTGATTCCATAGTCACACAGCATGGAATGCTTTGCAGCACATCGATGCTGCGATGCCCTCGAAACGTCGGGAGTACAAACTTTAAAACTGAAGTAAATAAAATTGATAAAATTAGATTCTATGTGTAGTAGTAGTAACCGAGTAAATAAAGATACAAAAATACTTAGGTAGTTAATTTTTTCACATATAACTTGGTGTATATAACAGTGCTTACATTGTTGTGTTTCAGTCTGCAGGTTAAAGGGAGTTAATAAGATTACAGGCTGTGAGGCGTTCCATCCTATCCATGTTTAGAGGTGTCAATGCATCTGTAGCTTCATTTGTTTGAAGTGGCTGCAGGTGTTCATGGACTGCAGCAGCCACTCTCCATAAGGAGGACTGTAATATCGATTGTGACTTTAGTTTAACAGAAGGAAAGCTGGAAATTATAAAACATTTACCTATTCTTGTATTCAAAAAAATAAATATACATTTTAAGAATTACAAAATTTTCAAATTAAACTCGCAGTTGGCGTTACAAATTCCAAAATTCAAGTTTCCATTACGCCTGGGAAAGATTCGGTCAAGTTTAACATTAACATTTTTCCCTTGAAATACACGCAAGCTCTCAAATTTCGAGAAACTCTATTACATAGAATGGATATAAACGAAATCCACTCAAGTCTAGAAGACAAAACGTAAATACTTAAGCGTAAAATTCTCTATTTCATGTATATTTTATTCTTGAGTAGTTTCATTGCGTCAGATATGTACTTTATAGTTACAATGTCGACGACTCTGTGATTTACTGATTTCTTGATCGCTGAGACGCTGGTTCTAGTTCTCTCTCGGTCCCCAGGTAGTACCGACACATAAGGGTGACAAACAAGCACACAATGCATCTAATAGTAAGTGTATACTGTGGCTCACAGACATCTACATTTATCCGAGGATCAGAATCAAAATACAGATGCATTGTCGACCCTTAGGACTAAGAATGCTTCGTATCCAATAAAAAAAGTAACTGTTTCTCTACACTCACCATAATGCAACGTAAACATACCACCATACTCTAAACTGAAACACAGCAGCATTAAGTTGCTATTTTATGTTGGTGTTCTGTGAGAGTGTGGTCCTTGATGGCATGCGTATACCACACATACGAGTAAAATGTAGCCTTGATCTCTCCTGACATTGTTCTCTATCTGTTTGTAAAGTTTTATTAAAATTGGTGTAGCCATTCCGAAGAGAAGCCCGGGCTAAGAGACAAAACTTTTATAAATTATTATTTATGCCTTTTAGCGTGCAAATAACCCCCGAGTTAAATAAAAGCCAGTTACTTAAATATTACAGGCAGATATTTCAATTTGAGTTATATGTATAGATTGGTGTATATGCTGAGTTTATTGCTGATTCTTCACAGTACAGAGGTTTTTCCGAACCAGTGGTAAAGCTTAAATGAATTTCAATAAGTATTTTTTAAATATTATTTTATCCTATTTCATTATAAATTACTGCTCTACCGAGCCGTCATACTACCAACTATTTAAAAATAAGTTACTTATACGTGCTGAACTAGAAATTAGTTCTATCCAAAGTTCGCCTTTCTTGCTCGAGAAATACGAACGTGAGAATCAAATTTAAAAGGAGATTGTGTAATGGAGAAATAGCGAGTCGGTCGGAGAGACTTATCGCGCGGTAGTTGCTTGGAAAAAAAAATTTATTTAAAAAACAATATTTTAGTACTTTATTAACTTTACCATTGATGCCATCAAACATTCCAAATAAGCATAAAATGCAAGAGTATTTAGGCTCACAAAAGTGATCAGTACAATGTTTATTATTATATTTAAAAAACCGTTATATCCACAGTAGGATTTCCTCCTGTATCTTGGGAGCAATTTAGATAGATAAACTTCCAAACCCGGCACAATTATTTGCAGGCCATAAAAGTATTTATTCCGTGTGGGATTCAAACTCGCAGCTCAGCAGAGATGAGCTGGACCGAGCCAACAGTAGCCAGCAGTACCCTAAATTCCGCATTAGGACACTATTCTAACAAAATCACGAATATACGGGCACTACCATCATATTTAGGGTTGCAAGGTACCAAAAGGGTAATCAACGGAACCCTATTACTAAGCCTCCGCTGCTCGCCCGTCCATCCGTCCGTCTGTCCATCCCGTCCTTTTGGCTGTCAGCGATCTGTATCTCATGATCCGTAATAGGTAGACAGTTGAAATTTTCACAGAATATGTATAACAACAAATAATAAAACTAAAAATAATATTTTTTGTGATGGTACGGACTCCTTCATGTGCGAGTCCAACTCGCACTTGGCCGGTATTTTATTATCTTACCAGAATACCAACACAAATTTAACACTTATTATTTAAGTTAAATTCAAAAATAATAAACTGGCTAAACTCGAAGTAAACTAAAACGAATCAAGGTGTAAGGAACAAGCTGCGAGATTGTTCTGAGAGCAAACGTTTGTTTCGTCGCTGTTGCACTCCAGCGGATACAGAGCCTACAGAGTTAATAAGAACATAATCTAGATGGAGTTAAGAAATGAGATTGCACTTTTTGTTAAATTGCTTCAGGTTCAACTTTCCTAATGATGAAATTAAAGAAAAAATTGAAGCTAATCTCAACTTTTTTTTTATTGACGGCTCCGTGGCTCAGTTACTTAGCAATGAGTTGCGCTAAGGGCCGCGGCTTCAAATTCTGCACGGAGCAATTTGGCCTAGAAATAATTGTTCAAGGCTTGGATGTTTGTCCTTGTGAAATATATGTATATAAACAGCCACCACGATACAGGAAAAAATCTTAGTTAGTAGGTACTTAACGTTGTTTTTTAACCGACTTCAAGAAGGAGCAGATTCTCAATTCGAGTGTTAGTTTTTTGTATGCATGTTATGCGATATCTTTGCATATTGTAAACCAATTTTGATGAGACTTATTTTATTAGAAAGGTTATACATTAAGGGTGGTCCCATATAAATTTGGAAAAAAAATATACCCCTAGGTGTAGCAAATAAATAACTTCTATTTTAGCAATTTGAAGTCGGTTTTTACTTTTTGTTTATACTTATTATTATTTAAAAAAGAAATAATACTTTCATTAAGTTAAAACTATTTCCGTAGATCAGAATAAAATATTATATTTTAGAAGCTGAAGGTATCCCGGCACAACTAAACTGTAAAACACATGACACGTTTGGAATGAAACATTTTTTATAAAGTAGTTACTTCAAGAAAAAATAGAACAAAATATTTACTACAAAACAGCTTCTGAAGTCGGTGCTAAGATATAGTGAATAACTTCAGAAGCTATTATGTTAGTATTATTCACGATGCTCTCACAGAATACCAGCGTAAAATAGTGGCTTAATGCTGTTGTGTTTTATATGGTGAGTGTAGAGAACCGGAGACCCTTTTTAATTCAAACAAGGCATTTCATCTTAGTACTTAGCGTTGACAACGCATCCGCATTTTGATTCTTAATCAAGGACAAATGAAGTTGTCTATGAGCCATTGCATCCACTTACCATCGGATGGATTGTGTGTTCGTTTGTTACCATTATTCTATAATCTATCATTATTCTATAAAAAAGTTTTCTAAATTTGGGTTTCATTTTTATAGAAGTTTATATTTTTGGCTCTTTTAAATGGATTTAGAAATATCACAAGCTCAAGGTAACAACTAAAAAAAATTCGTCTTATAGTTGCATTAATATTTTCATCCCCTATTATTTCAACCTTAGGGTTGTAATAGAAACAAAAACACAAGCTATTTTATTCAATATAAATTATAAATAATGCTTATTGAAAGTCACTCTTTTGTATAATTACCACTGGCTCAAAAAAAAAACCTCTATCCTGGGAAGAACCAGCAAGAAACCCAGCGGGACATTTTTTTAAAATAACAGCTTACAATCATGTATGTTACACAAATTAACAACACAATATATTAGAAATAGCTTGGTAGCGATCACCTCATTTCGAGGGGTTATTATCATCTATAAATTCTTTAATACTATAATAACCCTTTTTATACAAACTTAGTTTAATAAAGTTTTTGAACTTTGAGCAGGTCAAATTTTGTATATTTTCTGGAATTTTGTTGTAAAAGCGTATACATCGCCCCAAGAATGAATTACTGACTCGATGGAGTCGAGTAACCGATACTACTAGCTTGTGTCTGTTCCTAGTATTTACAGAATGAATATCACTTATTTTTGTAAAACTACTTTTATTTTTGTGTACGTACATTACATTTTCATAAATGTATTTAGAGGTCAAAGTTAATATATTAATTTCCTTAAATTTTTGTCGCAGCTACTCTTAAGGCTTTAAATCATAAATTGCTCTTATGGCCCTCTTCTGTAAAACAAATATAATTTCAGTGTCAGCTGCGTGTCCCCATAGCAAAATACCATACGACATTATGCTATGGAAATAGCTAAAGTAAACAAGTCTAGCTGTTTCACCACTAGTTAGACTTCTAATCTTTTTTACGGCATATGCTGCAGAACTAAGTCTGCTTGCTAGTTTTGATATATGGGGGCTCCATTGAAGCTTCGCGTCTAGTGTGATTCCAAGAAAAATGGTGGTATCTACAAGACTCAGTTTCTCCCTATTTAAAATTACATTAGTATTTAATTGTTTGACATTTGGAGTCATAAATTTCATACATTTTGTTTAAGTGCCATTTAAATGCAAATTATTAACATTGAACCAATTTACTAATTTAGATATAGCATTATTTACTTCGTCATATTTTAGCAATTGTCGACTTAATTTGAAAATTAAAGAAGTGTCATCTGCAAATAATACTATATCATGGTTATCTCCTACCATGTAAGGTAAGTCATTAATGTATACAAGAAACAGAAAGGGGCCGAGAATTGTGCCTTGAGGCACGCCCATCTGTACCGTCGACCCGGAAGAACGCATACTGTTAATGACAACTTTTTGCATTCTCTTACTTAAATATGAAATAATTAATTTAAGAGCATCACTTCTTACACCGTAGTGTTGAAGTTTCCTGATTAATGTTTCATGGTGAACACAATATAAGGCTTTGGATAGGTCACAAAATATACCCAAAGCATCCTGTGAATTCTGCTATGCATTAAATATATATTTAATCAGCTCAACACCGGCATCAGTTGTCGAGCGACCCCTTGTGAAACCAAATTGATTTTTATGAAGTAAATTATTTATATTAAAGAAATTTAACATTTGATCAAGAATATTTTTTTCAAAAATCTTACTAAGTGTTGGTAGTACAGAAATAGGTCTAAAATAAGCGGCGTCTACTGTACTACCAGATTTAAATAAAGGTATTACTTTACTATACTTCATTAAATCAGCAAACACACCAGATTCGATACTAGTATTAAAAATAGTAGCTAAATGAGGCGCGATTGTATCTATTATAGACGCAATAACTTTAACGGAAATCCCCCACAGATCCGCAGTTTTCTTAACATCAATAGTTGTAAAATATTTTACAATATCTTTTGATGATACTTTATGAAATGTAAAATTCTTTGTACACGCATTTACATTTTGTTTAAGTAATGATTCTGCGACCACAGGAGAAGAATTCAGTGACTTAGTGGTTAATATCGGAATATCATTAAAATATTTCTCAAAAACTATTGCAACGTCCTGATCTGATTCGGTTAATTTGTTATTAACACTTAACTGGTAGTTTGAATTGCGAGAGTTAATCTTACCAGTTTCGCTATTAATTATACTCCATGTCATTTTAATTTTATTAGAAGCCGTCTTAATTATGTTGCTCAAATGCAAAGACTTGGCTGTGGAGCAAACTCTTTTAAATATTTTTGAATATTTTTTTACATATTCCCTAAATTCGACGCTATGATTATATGACCTTTCATGGTAAAGATCATATAAACTATGTCTGCTCTTATGGACTCCTACTGTCGCCCATTCATTAAATGACTTCCGATTGTTCAAGGAGAATGTTTTAGAAGTAAAAGTATTATTAAATTCATTGCAAATAAGCTTAAATAATGTTCCATACAAAAAATTTGGATCATTTTGGTATGTAAGTGATGGAAGTTTTTACACTATGTTAGTTCTAAATTTCTCCAAGCGACGTGCATTTACTGGAACAAACACAACTTTCTTATATACTTGCTTTTTGTGAACATATGGTAACGAAACTACTTGTTCACAGTGATTAGAACTTAATTTTTGAATTATACATTTATGCAACGGCTTCACATTTGTAAAAATGTTATCTATACATGTTGCACTAGATTGAGCAATACGCGTTGGCTCTAAAAATAAATTAAAAAGACATATGATTTAAACAATGATCTAAATTTAATATTGATTGAGGAAGCTTCTAGGAGATTGATGTTAAAGTCTCCACATATTACTGACTTCTTCAAATTCATATAACCTCGTAATTTAATTATTACCTAATTAATATAAAAGAATCAATTAATTCGATTGAAAATTAAAGACAATATCACTCGTAACATGCAAACAATATAAATAATATAAAGTTTCATCGAGAACTTTCCATTTCTTAAAAAAGTCTTAAAATTAAATTAAATTAAACGAGATAAAATCCTTAAAATTAGATTTATTCAATATGTAGTAACAGTATTCGTGTATAAGAACATCATAAACTACATGGCGTGTGTACAACACTTGGCTTAATTTAGATTGATTTCCTATAATATTCTACACATCGATATTTGGTCACGCCAGCCAGTCTCAACGGAGACTTGCCCAACTGCGCATACACAGGCGCATTAATTTAACAAAACACCCCTTTGTATGAAATGTATAGAGATATAGACTTATATATTGTTTAGAGAAATTGAAAACCCGACTTCAAACTAGAATAAATAAAATAAATTTAATAATTTGATTTCTTATTTTTTCTTTTTAATAAACGATATATATCTATATATATCTATATATATCTATATATATCTATATATATATATCTATATATCTATATATATATATATATATATATATATATATATATATGTATATAAATTTTATATTTAGTATTTCTGTTTTAACAGCAGATTGCGAACAAGAAAAGCAGAAATTTTTAAACTAGAGCCAACACATACCTTTCTGCTTTTTTTTTTATAAGATAAGGATGACAAACGAGCACACAGTCCACCTGATGGTAAGTGGCCGCTGTGGCCCATAGACATCTACATCTATCTTCGATTAAGAATCAAAATGCAGATGCGTTGTCACCCGTGAGGACTAAGATGGAATGCCTCGTTAAAACGTAACCGTAAATCGTAACGTTCACCCACGTAAACAAAATTACACGGGAGACTTCCAAGCTGTCTATAATTTTAGCTAATCGGATTAGAAAGAAAGTCTTTCCGAGCGAAATGCTCGTCCCGATACATACGGTAATGTTTAACGAATTTCGACTTTACTACAGAGTGTACCGTTACTAAATTGTAAACATTTACGGTTTTTATATTTTTATTTTATTTATATTTTTTTAAGAATAAGGGTAACAAACGAGAACGCAGTCCACCTGATGGTTAATAAGATCCATAGACATCAACATTTATCCTCGATTAAGAATTGTTGAGATGCGTTATCAACTCTGTGAGGACTAAGATGGAATCCCTCGTTTCCATTTGAAAACGTCTCCGGTTCTCTGCACTCACCATACGAAACACAGCGGCATTATTCTACTGTTTTACGTTGATATACTGTGAGAGCGTGGTCTACCCTGGTAGAGTCGACTCATTCGTGCTATAACGTGGCAACAACACGAAAAAATATTAAATAATTTTATATTTTTGACTAACTATCGAAGTCTAAGTTAAAAACTATTTTACTCTAAGCCACCATTAGCTTTGACTTAAGCCTTACTTCTATAAACAGTTATCTCTGACAACAAATCTATGGATTTACACAAGGAAATTTCAGCCAGTCCCAATTGTAATACTGTCATCAGAAACTCAATGTCAGATAACGTTATGAGCAGAGCTTGGCTCTAGTACTGGCTACAATTTGTAATCCAACGGGTTCAGATCTAATCTTTACCGTGTAGTGGCGGTGTAAGGATAATATCCACTGCACCATACCGCCCCGTGGGTGTCGTAAGACGTGAAATAGGGGAAATGGTAAAGGAGATGGGCCACCAATGGGGAACCAATAACCTCATAACAATTCAAATTTACAAAAAACTGTGGTTGTCAACCCCCTGCCAAGTGTGGAACCTATGGTATATTCCTATATGAAGCTATACAAAATAAGTTATACCTAATTATGAGGCTGTAGATACAATGGCGGTGGTTTATGTTCTATGTTCAGCAGCTATATTTTGTTGGCTGTAATGGATGGAATAGATGGGTTTAGATCTGAACTGGACTAAAAGAAAATAAAAGTAGTATTATAATGTAGTTTTTAAAAAAGTAACCCCCCAGGGGTATACTACAACTTTCAATTCCAACTGCTAACTTTACCAACACGTGGGGCATCCTGTTGGTTGATCGGCGAGGCTTTAGTGATGGAAAATCCTTTAAAATTCTGAATCCACTTTGAATAAACTAGTGATGCAAAGCAGGTCCATCAGTGCGAGGGTAGTCAGCACTCACCTGACCACCAACCCTCGCTATAAGTATGAACTAATTTCGTAATTACTCATGGCAGCCGGCACATTTTAAAAAAAAACTAAATTCAAATTCGTTATTATCTTTATAGACTAAGAATAAAAGCATTGTTACAAGTGACAAGTGTCTCTGCTTCTCGTTACTCCACATACGAAACATCAGCGTCATATGTACTACACATTAAAAGACAAATGAAATCCGCTTACACGTATTGGGGCAGCGGACTCTTCCTTGCACTTACAGGACAGGACCAGCGCAGGACTCTTCTCAGTAGGCCGCGTAAAGGCTTTAACTATACCTTTTAAATTTTAACCAAAAAAAAAAACATTAGGTTGCAGCAACAAAAAGGCATCCGACTCAGCATGATTCTATAGCTTTATTGCCACAGCCTTTGTTATTCTGTCGGTGTCTCATATTTACCGGTTTTTCGTTAGTATTCTGCTAGGCGTGACTTTGGTCGATGTCATTTATGTTGTAGTCCACAGACGCTCATATATGACCCATATTATGCTCCGTGGCATAACTACGTATTTAGTAATTGCTATTATTTAGGAAACTTGCAAATCTAAATTTTATTGAAATACTCGGTTAACTTGACGTTAGACTTAGCGAAGGTAAGCCTAATAGAAAAGTTCGCCGGAGCGTAAGTAATAGAACATTCGAACGCTTCTACTTTTCAAGTGGCTGCCTCTGGAAAATTATACAAATACTTATTAACTTAATTTTATTTTGATACTTGTATAAGGTGACAACATTTGGTGGAAAGTGGATGCTGTGAGCCATAGATTTTATCCTCGAGTAAGAGTCAAAATGCAGATGCGTTGTTACTACTAAAGGGTAATGCCGCGTTACTAACGGTTCTCGTCACTAAATATATTAGGTTGTAAATTAAATATTACAAAAGTTTAATATATCTAAATGACATCTAGAAAGATATCCAGAGTTTCTTAACTGTTTACCTTTGTGAAGGTCTTGCTTTAGCGAAGCAGTGTAGATTTTGACTTTCCTTAGGGATTTTTTTATGCAAATCATTGGTGTGACTGCTGCAGCAGCTCTACTATGTTGTAAATTTTATTTCTTTATTTTATCAAATAAAATACTACGCTATTTTATAGAAAATCAAAAAATAAGATTAATATTTAAATCAAAGGTAGTATCAAAGTAATAATAACTTTGACTACATTAACAAATTAGTCTTCATTTTTACAAATAAGTTTCGGAAATAAAATGAGAATAAAATATACTATTTAAAAAAAATAATTATCCGAATCGATTCACAATTGACGAAGATATCGCGTAACATACAATATATGTATACGAACCAACACTGTTTCATCTGCATATCAATGATATGTTGCTAACTGGTTACATTCATTGCTATGCGGATGACAGCACTTGTGATGCTCTATACACCGGCTGTGCTAATATTTCATGGGAAAACCTCGCCGAATACCGGAACAAACTTGTGTCTGAAGTCGAATCTTTGCTGAAAAGTCTCGGATTGGGGCCGACTAAATCTAGTACAGTTTAATCCTCAGAAGACACAAGTTTGCGCGTTTACCGCTAAAAAGAACCCCTTTGTCGTATCTCCTCAGTTTCAAGGCACTCCCCTTCTTGCCTCAGCCAGTATCGGAATCCTCGTACTCGACATATCGAATGACGTGCAGTTTCGTGGTCACTTGGAAGAGAAGGCCAAATTGGCCCGTAAAAAACTTGGCGTGCTCAGCAAAACAGGACAGTATTTCATGCCGGCACACCGCCTGCAAATTTACAAGGCACAGGTTCCGCCTGACGTGGAATACTGTTCCCATCTTTGGGCAGTGGCTCCCCAGTGCCAGCTTCTTCCACTTGACCGCATCCATCGCAGAGCTGCTCGAATCGTCGACGACCGAGTTCTTTCCGATTGGCTCGATTCATTGGCACTGCGAAAAGATGTTGCATCCTTTTTCATTTTCTTTCGCATTTACCACGGGGAGTGCTCTGAGGTATTGTTCAGACTAATCCCAGCCGCTAAATTTCACGAACGCACATCGCGGCAGAACTCCCGATAGCATCCACACCATCTGGATGATTGGCGGTCCACCACTGTGCGATTTAAAAGATGTTTTCTTCCTAGCACGACTACCTTGTGAAATCGATTACCATCAGCGATTTTTCCGGACCGATACGACTTAGGGACCTTCAAAAAAAGAGCCTACTCCTTTTTAAAAGGCCGGCAACGCATCTGCAATTCCCTCCCTGGTGTTGCAGTTGTTGTTGAAACGAGCTGCATGCTCGTTTGCCCCCTCACCTGTAAAAAAAATAATTTTGTAATTAAACTCGCAGGTGGCATTATAAATTTTAAAATTCAAGATTCCGTTACGACTGGGGAAGACTCGGTGAAGTTTACAGACATTATTCCCTTGAAATACATTAAAGCTCTAAATCTCGAGAAACTCCTTAACATAGAAAGGAAATAAACAAAATTTACTAAAGTCTAGATGACAAAACGCAAATACTTAAGCAATATAAAGTTCTCTATTTCTTGCATATTTTATTCCGAGTCATTGCGTCAGTTCTAGACATTGCAGTTAAAATGTCGGCGGCTCTATGACTTACTGGTTTCTTGATTGTTAATACGATGGTCCCGGTTCGGATCCCAGGTAGTACTAACATATGTTTTTATAGAATAAAAGTGACCTACGAACACCCATTCTACTTAATGGTAAGTGGATACTGTGGCCGATAGACATTTACGTTCATGCTTGATTTAGAATCAAAATGCAGATGCATTGTCACTCATTAAGACTAAGATGGAATGAATTCAGTAAAAATACCATACGAAACACATCAGTACAAACGGGACGCCGAACCGACGGCTATACCTGATTTCCGAGTCATCAGGGTGAAACGCCGTTAACTACTAAACTCCGGATCGCTAGTGAAGATTTCTTGACAAAAAATCAATAACTGATTTTAGCTTGACAAGGAATTCGAAACCCACAATTTGGGACCACATAAAAAAAAATTACAACCGACTTCAATATAAATTATTAAGGATAACTCAAAAACTACTGGTCAGGCAAGAAAATAGGTAATCCGATATGAATGAAGCGGCACAGAGGCGTATATCATGGACTCATGGCAAGACAGACATGGATAAGATATTAGAATACATTTAAATACAACGATACGACAACGTAACGAACTATTTTGTAAATTTATCTCTTGCAAGTTGGACTCTATTCAATTTACATGAAATCCAACTGCCAACTGATGGGTGAAGCTTCTTACGATGATAGTGATGATTTATAATCAAAATTATTTTAAGTTGGATTTGATTTTTGAAATATCTTTATTATTAAATATGAGTAACGAACGAGTACAAAGTCCACCCTATGAAAAGTGAATGCTATGGTCCATAGACATCCATATCGGTTACGGATTAAAAATCAATAAGCGGATGCGTTGTTCCATTCATGCTACACCTTACCAAAGTTGTAGCGTGACTCTACCGCGTATAATATTGTCAATGATTTGAATAATTTACATTATATTTAATCATACACATTAACTTATATGTTATTAAACTCGCCTTTGTAACTGATGGCATCTACCTAATATTTATTCAATTCAACAAGAGATGACTGGGAGAGAATGCTACAATATTATTAAGTTTGCCCATTATAACCTTATATTAAGGTATTAAAATATAGAATAAATTAATGGATGAGGACTAAGTCAGCTATAAACTTGGAGGTCACGTAATTTTCCCTTAAAGCGAGGATTTCCTAAGTCAGTTTAAAAAAAGTTACATCACTTTTTCCTATATCGTGGAGGTAGTTTACATCATAAATTCCACAAGGACAAACATCTAGACTCGGAACAATTATTTGTAGTCCATACAATTACTTGTTCCGTTCTTCTTTCGTATAAAGTATTTTAAAAATCCATTCGAGTGTATTTTTTTCCGAACATATACTATTTCAAGAATTAACGGTTCTAGAGCGTCAAAATCAGGCCCAGTTTTCCATTCATTATTCGAGATCTGATGGAAATAGATACCTACAGTTAGACATAATGCGACTGCCTTCCGAAGTATTGTTTTGTAATGTAATCGTCCCATACTATGGACATATTATGATAGTAAGGTAAGGTCTATAAAACAAAAGCGTTATTATAGAAGGTCTCTAAGATGCAAAAGCATTATAATAACAGAGTTGGCACTTGAATAAAAATGATATAAAAACATATAAAAGTAAGGTCTATGAAATAAAACAAATATTGGGCTGTTCTTAAATATGTAAAGTATTACATTGACAGGAATGGTATCTTCAAATAATTTTTATAGTGTCGCTCAGACTCTTTACAGGGTCCGAGGGGATTTTTATGCAACCTGGCCTTAAGCGAACTTTACAATACTGACCTGAGAACACTGCTAAATATATCGTATTGTCACTTCTAATGTATAATAAATAAAGAAATATTACTTTTGTGTTTTATATTTACGAAGCCGGAAAGATAAGACGATACTACAGAAAAATCGTATCGTCGCCTCTAAAACATCTGACCAACATTATGGAGATTAAATTGTATTTTTCGCTGACACAACGCTGACCCGTACTTTTTTTAATACTAGTATTGCGTTTGGTAAGCATTTCTTTTGTTTTCGCATTCCTCTGAATCAAAGATATAGCTCTATATTTTAAAAACTAAATTTAAAAAAAAAAGCCTTCACTAATTTCTAAGAGGATATTTAGGACAGGAAAGTGTCCGCCGCGCTGCCCAATGTGTAAATGTTATAGAAATATATTACAAGTATTATAGAAATATATTACAGCCTATTATAGGATCATTACGGCCTATAACAGTTCAATGCTGAACATAGACCTCCCTCGTTTATTTCGATGATATGTGATAGTGGATATTCTTACACCGCCAGTAAACGGTTATAAATATATCCTACTAGCTGTTCCCCGCGACTGCGTCCACGTGGAATTCATTACGCTTACATTTCATACTTACGCTTACGTTTCAATGTTTTTGCGCGGAACCCTATTTGTTTTAATAAAATACAAGTAGCTGAATTTACTCCTTATAACTTAAGCTATATCGGAGATTAGCCAAACTAACAGACAGACAGACAATAAATTTAAAAATATTTTTTTATTATAAGTATCGTATGTACTTTCATATGTATTAAGTAAAAAGTTTACATAAATTTTGACATTACAAACAGACGCCACAATTTTATTTATTTATATAGATTTAACATTTATATTTACATCTGTTGGTTAGGTTAGTAGTTAACTACTTGCTAACTCGTAATTAAATACTCTGTAACTTGTAATTGAAGGATCACACACCGACTTGTCAGTGAAGTCTGAAGGCTCCCACTGAAAACAAACGCTGCATTTGCAGCATTATGCTGAGTTGGAAACATATTTGATATCACATTTTTTTATTATTAATTAATGATGCCTGTATGTACTTTTTCTTATTTGTTAATGATTAACCAGTTTAATGCGCAAATACTCAAACGGTGCTCAAATTTAAGATGCCGTCAAGTCTCATGCTGTCTCTATCACTTTAAATCAAAGTGACTGTGAGTGAGAAAGTAAGATCGAATGCCTCACAGCCTGCAGTTGAACTGGCTCTCTATAACCTTCCGACTGGAACACAACAGAGCAAACAATGCAACTTGGTGACGAATACAGGTGAGAAGAAGGTACCTCGGCAGAGAAGGAGTCCCACCACGTAGTGGCAGCTTCGGGCATGTGAAAAATAGAACTTATGATTATAATTAACAACAGTACTCAGTGCGGTGTTGATCACATAGGTACTATCAGACTTAGGGACCTTTAAGAACCGAGCGTACTCCTTTTGAAAATATGGACAACGCACCTGCGATGTACCTGGTGTTGCAGTTGTTGTTTATAGGCGGAGCATGCGGCTCACCTGTCCTAGAAAAAATCGCTAATAATTTAAATTTAAGATTTTTTTTATAGGAGAGGGGGCAAACGAGCATGCGGCTCACCTGATGGTAAGTGACTACCGCCGCCCATGCACAACTGCAACATCAGGGGAATCGCAGATGCGTTGCCGGCCTTTTAAAAAGGAGTAGGCTCTTTTCTTGAAGGTCCCTAAGTCGTATCGGTCCGGAAAAATCGCTGGTGGTAATCGATTCCACAAGGAAGTTGTGCGAGGGAGAAAACTTCTTCTGATTCGCACAGTGGTGGACCGCCAGTCATCTAGATGATATGGATGGTATCGCAAGTTCTGTCGCGATGTGCGATGGTGAAATTGAGCGGCTGGAATTAGTCCGAACAATTCCTCAGAGCACTCCCCGTGGTAGATGCGATAAAATACGCAAAGAGATGCAACCTCTCTACGCAGTGCCAGTGAGTCAAGCCGATCGGAAAGAACTCGGTCGTCGACGATTCGAACCGCTCTGCGCTGGATGCGGTTAAGTGGAAGGAGCTAGCACTGGGGGGCTCCTGCCTAGAGATGGGAACAGTATTCCATGTGAGGCCGAACCTGCGCCTTGTAAAGTTGCAAGCGGTGTGCCTGCATGAAATACTGTCCCGCTCTGCTGAGCACGCCAAGCTTTTTAGAGGCCAATTTGGCCTTCTCTTTCAAGTGACCACGAAACTGCACGTCACTCGATATGTCGACACCGAGGATTCCGATTTTGGCTGAGGCAACAAGGGGAGTGCCTTGAAACTGAGGAGATACGACAAAGGGAATCTTTTTAGCGGTAAAGTCGCAAACTTGTGTCTTCTGGGGATTGAACTGGACTAGATTTAGTCGCCCCCAGTCTGAGGCTTTGTTCAATAAAGTCTCGACTTCAGACACAAGTTTGTTCCGGTACTCGGCGACGTTTTCCCGAGAAATATTGGCACGGCCGGTGTATAAAGCATCACCAGTGATTTATCATTTTGAGTACTTGAGTATGTTTTCTTTAGCAGCGAAGTTATTTTTGCAAGGAAACATTAAGTGCTCAATTTAAATTTTAAATCAAGAAGAAAAATTCTACCTGACGTCATTCAGTGAGAATTGTACCAACGATTGTCCCAGGCTGCGGCGTCGGTACAATGAATGCAGTGACTGCACCTATAAAGAACACATTCATACAAAACATGACCGGGGAATAATGTTGTACGTGTTAAAGCCACTCTGCAGGTATATTATGGCTGTAGCATGAATGGGTCGGCTCCCCGGGATAGGATCATGCTCTCATAGAATACCAGCGTAAAATAACAGCCTAATGCTGCTGTTTTCTATGGTGAATGTAGAGCACCAGAGACCTTTTTTACTGGAAAACTGTCACTCAGGGTTGGCAACGCGTCTGCATTTTGATTATTAACGAGAATATATATGGGTGTCCTTGGATCACAGCACTTACCTTCAGGTGGACTGTGTGCTTGTAAGTTACCTTTTCTTTAATAAAACAACACCCGTCATAATAAAATATTAGAAGCCATATTATCATCATAATTAAATTTAAAACCATGTATTAAATGTAATGAATTAAATAAACGATAAAATAATTTTATCGATAGTTAACATTTTAGTACCCTTCCCTACCAGGTAGACTGTAGCTGACGGCGCGAATCGGCAAATTGCCGCCAATTTGTTATCTGTAGTAATTCAGACTTCAGACGTATGTGCTGCCTTTATATAGGGGGACAGTCTTTGAATACAAAATTATGTTTATGTGATCCCAGTATCATTCATTCTCTTTATGACGTTACGATTTTGTTTAATGTTTATTATTGCAGCAAACATTAATAGCTCATTTGTAGCCTCTGAAACGTACATGGAATACCTCGTTACTAGATGAAAAGGGTGTCTGGTTATTGTCACTTGCCATACGAAACACATCAGCACTATGCTACTATTTTATGCTCTTATTGGTAGAGTAGCACTTTCGTGGTCGAGGCAACCTATTCATTGCAGCGTATGGCCCCTGATAGTTAGTAGATACTTCTGTTCAAAGACATCTTAATCTATCTTCAAATAAGAAACAAGGTTAAAGTTCTCTTTTCGCGCCGTACGAAACTCAGCAGCTATAGGTAAATTGGTATAATATACTGGTAATCTCTGAGAGCTTGGTGCTACCCCGGTTGAGCCAACCCATTTGTAATTAAAGTCAAAGTTAAATAATATAGTTGTTGCAAATTTTTATAGAATAAGGGTGACTAACGACCACACAGTCCATTTGATGACAAGTAGATGCCGTGGCTCATAGACATATATCCTTGATTAAGAATCAAAAGGCAGATGCGTTATAATCACTGCGGACTGAAATCGAATGCCTTGTTTTCAGTAAAAGTATCTCTGGTTCTCTATACTCACCAAACAAAACACAGCAGCATTGAACTGCTATTTGAGCTGGTATTATGTAAGTGTGGCCCTTGCCCAGTCGAGTCAACCTATTCGGCCTACAGTCATAATATGCTACGCCATGCCTATATCCATGTACCAAATGTGTGGGTAAAACATAGCCTATATCCCTCCTGGCATTGCTCTTTATCTGTTCGTAAAGTCTACAGCAGCAGCGTGGCTCTACTAATAAAAAACTACTTATTAATAATGTGCTCAAAAGATCTTACGCTATCGATAGTGCCTTGATCGTCTTAAAACAGCCCATCACTATCGTTAGCAAAGAGTTGGTGATTTGTATCTGACAATGTTTTTCTTGATTCCCTATAGAGAACATCCGACATTATAATGTTCTTATTGCTTTCGCGATTTATACTGTTTTCAATTGAACGGGTTTTTGTAGGAACATACGTTTGTCTGGGACGTCCGAGTGAATTGAATTATCGTAATTCGTCTCGTCCCGTATAAAAGCATTTAATAATTTATTGGGTAATATTTCCTTTGGATGTTTTTACTTTGTTATTTACATATTTTATTTATTCGTTGATAGTTTTGAAAGAAATTATCCAAAATCAATGCCGCTTCCAGGCCTAGTCGCGACTCGCGCTTTTGAATCAATTTAATTTGATTAGAACTGAAGGTAATTTATACTCCCGAAAATTTGAACATTTTCAAATTTATTTATGATTTTTTATTAGATATCTTGAGCAATTTTCCGCTAAATGTCGCGCGTCGTTGCAGGCAACAAGAATGATTTTTTTCGATTTAGTTTAGATTTTCCTATTTATGAATTAAATATTGAATAAATGAGTATTAAATTAAAGACAAGCTAAAGAGAGTTATTATGAAATCTATTTTATTTACACAATAAGGGTGAAAAACGATAACACAGTCCACATCTATCTTCAGTTAAGAATGAAATTGCAGAAACGTTGTTACGCCTGAAAACTAAGATGGAATGCCTCGTTTTCTCGTTTTGTACGTGGTAGAGCCATGCTGCAGCTATATTGATAGTATAGTTGTAGCACGAATAGGTTGGCTCGACCGGGGAGGGACCATGCTCTCAGAGGATACCAGCGTAAAATAGCAGCTTAACGCTGCTATGTTTGGTATGGTGAGTGTGGAGAACCGGAGACCCCTTTTTACTGGAAACGAGGCATTCCATCTTAGTTCTCACGGGTGACAACGCATCTACATTTTGATTCGTAATCAAAGATAGATGTTGATGTCTATGGGCCAAAGCAACCACTTACCATCAGGTGGACTCTGTGCTCGTTTGTCACCCTTATCCTACAAAAAAAGGACCTCCTGCTGTCAACAATACAAAACAGCTGCTAAAAGCTGCTATTAACGATAGTATTCTGTGAGAGCGTGGTCCTTACCTGTTCGAGCTGACCAATTTGTGTTACAATATTAATATAGATGGAGCATGGCTTTACATATTTTTTATATATATATAATACAAACTTATATATATACAAAAAATGAAATACATATATATTGAATTATATAATTAATTAAATGCAATCGATATGCTATTAAAATTAATGATAGTGTGGAAGTGAAGTTTTTTTTTCTTTTTTTTTTAAAAAAAACGTTACCCCCACACTAGGATTTTCTCCTGTATCGTGGAGGCAGATTACAAACACAAATTGCACAAGGACAAACATCCAGACTCGAAACAATTATTTGTAGGCCATACAAATACTTGTTCCGTGCGGGATTCGAACCTGCGCCCCCAGCGCAGCAACTCATTGCTAAGCCACTGCGCCACGGAGCCGCAAAGTTACCTATATACCGCAAAGCATGAAGACAAAAGTCTTCGATTAGAGCATCCTACCACGACCGGCACTCCATGTAGTGGGGCGACCCCCAAAGGGCAAAAAGCTCACTATGGTATGGTATAGTAGTGGATATTCTTACACCGCCACTTCACGGTTAAGATTATATCTGAACCCGTTGGATTACAAATGAACTATATGATACATATTAATTATTGAGTTTTTGTTTTAATCACATTAAAAGCCATCTTAAATTCATGAATTGTTTCCTGTCAACACACGGCTAAAATGTTTTATTTCCTGCTACGTGAAAGAGGCAATTTTGATGGTAAATAAAAACTCGAGCGAATCGTATTCGACTCCCGTTGGCACCGATTAATCTATTAAGCACCTACTGCTAATTTATCACGAGCTCGGCTGTGAAAGAACACATTAAATATCTGCATTTTAATACTTATTTGAAGATTAATGTTTGTCTATGAGCAACATCGGGTGGACTGTGTGCTTGTTTGTGAAGCTTATTATATAAAAAAATCTAAAGTAACGTCCGATTCAAATGGTTTACATTGACTCCAGTCTTAAAGACTGATTATTATACAGTTATACCTTATCCTGTCGTTACTACTTAATGCTTTCCCTTGTCAAATACTTAGATGAAGGCCCCCGCTAGGACGGAATCAGGATAAGAAGGATTACAAAGTTTTGACCAAAAAATATTGTTGTTCGTTTTCACGACAACTTATAGTTAGCCTATTAAAACTTTAGTTAATCTCGCAGTAAGAAGGCGTAGCATCAATAGTTTATTTAGATTAAATAAAAGCTTTAACTTGATTTAAGCTTCACGATTTCCACCGTTGTATATTGCTTTCCATGAAGGAATGTCCCAAGTTTGTTTTTCGTTGACTTGTTTTGCTAAACGTTCACTTTTAAATTTAACTTCGTGAAGGCAAGCGCGAGATTGCTAACTTTAAAAACAGTACCCCTACATGAGCAATTTGTCCAGTGCCATGAAGAAGTTTTACATTTATGAATAGCACCCAGACACACGTCCAGTCCCGGAATAACAAAAAAAATTATAATTACCGGAATAACAAAAAAATTCAAAATTTGTATCCCTTAAGCTAACGTAATAAACATACTTTAGGGTTTACTTCGCATTAGTCTGTAATTGTTACGGTTGTTTATAGGCGGGGGTCAGTTTAACATAAGGCGAGCCGCATGCTCCTTTATCTACTGCCAAACTAATAAAATAAAATTGTCTGGCTTAACTAGTTTGAAGAGCACCTATCCCCCCTCCTTTTATTTCTTCGAATGGTCATCTTAGATTTCAGGCACCACAGAGTATATTTCATCTGATTATGCCTCCCGTAAAACTGAAACACGTTTCGTATTATCGACGGTGTTGTGTCTTTCCTAGTGCAATGGTGTTGGGAGTAGTGTTGGTGGGATTAGTGGTGATGGGGATAGTTCACCTAATTGAGGAAGGGCGGGAAGTGCTCTTCAAACTAGGTAATAAACATTATTTTATTTTATTACCTGGATTTAAGCTAACTAATCTCTCACGTCTCCATATATAAAAATCAATTGCTGTCCGCTAGTCTCGCAAAAACTCGAAATTAGCTGGACCGATTTTTAAAGAATTTTTTGTGTGTTTGAATGGGTCGCTGGATGATCAAGATAATTTATAATTGAACCTGATAGGGGGCGCTGTTGTCGAGATCCAGAAATCACCCGTTCAAATCCGGAGCGGATCGCCAGTTTTTAATAGTAATAACAAATTAAGTAAGAAGATCGGAAAAAATTAAAATGTAAGACCAGTGCAGTGTAAAGTACAAGGCGACCGCTAATCCGTTGGATAAACGGGATGGTCGTTGGAACGTATAGAGACCACGTCGATGTAAATTTGAGCGGTTTTCGCTTAGAAAGCTTTTCGATTTACTTGAGGATAACTTTCGTGGTGTTTAAAAGTATAATGAGCTTGAGATTATGTTTCAACAACTTATTAACCGACTTCTAAAAATAAAGAGGCTTATAATTCAACTGTACCTTATAACCGGTTTCATGATTTTTTTTAAATAGGTTAAAATTTAGGGGGTTCACTCCATGGCGCAGTGGCTTAGCAATGAGTTAAGGCGCTGAGGGCTGTGGCTTCGAATCCCACATGGAACAAGTATTTGTATGGCCTACAGGTCCGGGTCTGCATGTTTGTGCTTGTGATATTCATGTATATAAACTACCTCCACGATACAGAAGAAAACTCTAGTGTGGTATAGGGGGTAATATTAAAAAAAACAAATACAAATAAATATTACGAAGTTTTTAGAAAATATTGAGATGATGATATTCATTTGTCCACTCAAAGGGTTAAAAAAATTAACTTTTAACAAAAAGTAAAAGCCAAATTCAAAGAACTAAAAAGAACAAAATAATTTCAAATTCTGAAGACGGGGATTTAATTCTTCCCTTCACTATTACCTTAGCATCGCTCCAGGCTGTAACTCTTTGTTACAAGTTAATTTTTCAAATGTCAACAAAGTCAAAACATCTTAACTTTTATTTCGAACGAACATAGTTCAACTGATGGTAAGAGAAGGCTGTGACCCATAGACACCTACATCTTTCCCCGATCTTATTCATTTGTTTACTCACTACACCCTTTCAAAAATCCACCGCTGAAAATAGGCCTCTATATTTGTCACAGGTTTTTTTTTGAGTGGTGGCAATATAGCTCGGCCATATAGCTCAAAGAACCGACAACCGATCGGGAAGAAAGATTCTCAAGTGGAAGACATGTAACTGTAAGCAATACTGGAAATTGATGGATAAAGGTGCCTCAGCACCGTGCTTTGTGCCATTCTTTGGAAGGGGGATGACTCTTATCAGCAGTGGACTTCTAAAGGGCTGTATTTATGATAATGAATGATCAATGGTTTCCAGGAACATACTGTTTGTTACCTATAATGTATTACATTTCCATCTTTTTCCTCGTAACGTCCATTTAATCCTCGTACGCCATTACGACACCATATTATTTTTATATGTTACCGACTGGCGAAAAAAATAATAATCATCTTTTTTTTTATTATTCCGTCGAATTCATTACCTAATTCATTCATCCTGGTAAAAGCCAACTAAAGGAGTTTCCGGAAAGATCGTGGCTTCCAATAGATGACAGTATTACTATATCGTTTACGCCAGGCGTAAAACACATAGAACAGGGACGCGAGCAAAACGTCGGGTACAGTACAGTACTGTTATCGCCAATCCGTCTGCTAAAATAGCACGATTACGAAAAAAACACCCTATCATCCATCAACCATCAAGGCCCATGTCCAGCCGTTCAGAAATGTGGTTAACAAAATATGGTGAGGCATATTTCGTATTACGAAGATTTTAATCAAAAATATAACTTTCTTTTTTATAGAATAAGGGTGAAAAACGAGAATAGAGTCTACCTGATGCTAAGTGGATGCTGTGGCCTATAGACATCTTTATTTTATCTTGAATCAAAATGCAGAATAAGTTGTCAGCACTAAAAACTAAGACTTAATGCCTCGTTTCCAGTAAAAAGGATCTCCGGTTCCCTGCACTCACTGTACAAAAGACAGCAGCATTAAGTTGATATTTCACGTGGTATTCTGTCAGAGCGTGGTCCTTCCCCGGCCGGGCCGACTCATTCGTGCTACAATTATAGTATAGCTGCTCTTGGTTCCAGGGCGAACAATGTATGGGAGCAGAGCAATGCCCTTTGGTAACATGGTTTTAAGTGCTGGCTTAATATGTGCTATACACGAAAACCTGCATGTCTGAAAAATATACATTATATATCGAACACAATATCTGAAGTCCGCCAGCAAAGTTTGGTCAGCGCGAACTCGAATTTGAAATACATGAAAACTAAAACTTGATAGTTGATATGCCTCAACATTTGCTTGCACCGCAAAAGAGGTCAGTAGTCCTTACTGTACTCCTTTTATTAAAAGAAGAGATTGGTTCACAATCAACTTTGAAAATTGACGACTTCGTGATGCAGTGGCTTAGCAATGAGCTACATCATCATTTTACAAGCACAGCCCTTTACAATTTCACTGCTGAACATAGATTTTTCCCTCGGAACGCTTCAAAGCACGTTCCTAAGCCACCTGCATCCATCGACTCCTTGCATATCTTACCAAGTCGTCACTCTATCTAATGAGAAGCCTTCCTTTCCTTCGCTTACCAATACGAGGTTTCCACTCAACGCAACGGATCAGTAAGCTGACGTGATCCATTGACACTTCAGCTTACTGATCCGTTTGGCTATATCGTTTTAATTAAATAAAATTCATCAAATATTTCTTGACCCTTTTCCCTTTAAAAACGGGGGGCTGCCTTACACTGTATATTTTCTACCGACTTTACCTAATAACTTTTTACTGGGTTAACCGATATCGATGATTCTTCTTTTATTTGAATGCTGGTACTTCACATGTTGTGGTCCCATATATAATATTTATTGATTATATGTGGTCCCATACACAATTTGATTATGGTATGACCAATAGTTTTTGAGTTATTGTTAATTATTTATATTGAAGTCAGTTGTACAAAATTTTTAATTTTTAATTATTATACTGCAGAAAGTCCAAACTTGAATTCACAGTGCAACTCACCGCGCAAATGCGCATCGGGGGCAGTGCGACGGACACTTCCTTGCCTTAAATATCTTTTATAAATTTTAGCCGTGGGACGTAAAAATGTTGTGAATTTATTTATAACTACTAGACTATGACCTAATATTGTAGTAGTAGTAGTATTTTATAAAGTTTTTTAAATGCGAAAAGCGCAAGACGATCGCGGTTTCCGAAATAAACTTCCAAGCTTCCAACGGATAAAAAGTTAACACCGCGTACAATTAAACGATTTTCGCTTTGCATGTCTTTTTTCATCAGTTAAAGCTTCATCATCATCATCATCATTACCTTTCACAAGTCCACTGCTGGACATAGGCCTCCCCCAAAGAATGCCACAAAGCACGGTCCTGAGCCACCTGCATCCATCGACTTCCTGCATATCTTATAGGTAGTATTAATTTATTTATTTCGTAGTGGTTTTAGAAATTATCTATTCATAAATTTTATTTATTATAAATTTTGAGTTACCTTTTGAAAGTCATTAATACAACAAAATAATACAGCTTATGTTCAAAGTCAAACTACAGCTATACATTATTCCATGAATGAATTACTGACTGTGTAGTGGATAAACTGATATCAGCAGCTTGTGTTTGTTCCTGGTGTTTACAAAATGTACATCACTTCTGCACCACATCTACTTTTGCTTTTATCAAATGTTTTTGTACCATCTCACAGCGCGTAACATTTGCATAGTACGCAATTTATGCGCTGCTATACTCCGGCCGCTGAGTTATTACCGATTTGACACATGACGAATTGACAATACTAGTGAAGTGATTGAACCAGTAACCCTAATATCATTTGGGAACAGTTTGTTTTGAAATATTCTAGTATATTGTGTAATTAAATAAAATCAAAACAATAATAGTAAAAGACACAGGTTCTTTATTAGGTGGAGTATCCTTGATGGGCGTAGATAATTGGTCGAGGACATATCAAAATAAAACAAATTTGTAAACACTGTTACACATTTTAATGAATAGAGTAGGTACAAGATGTTTTAATAAATGACTACCTATCATTTATTAAAACAATTATTCAGACTCTGAACCAGATTCGCCAGAGCTGTCATCGCTATCAGTCACTTGTATGACAATTTCATTGTCTATAATGGTGTCCACTCTTATATCGCGTTCATAATCTTCTGTTATTAGTTTTCGAGTCTTTTCGACGACCTTGACCCAATCTTCTTTCGTTATTTTGCTGCAAGCATCTTTTAATAGACCCATCATTTTATTAGTACTGAATGGCGGAGTCGTATTATTACGAGCTGCGTAACCTGTAATGTAAACATTAAATAACGTTAATTTATTACATTAAATAAACGAAATGTTACACAATTACCTACATGTAAGGGACATGAGATATTTATTTCTTAGTTATGTATCTTTTTACTTATGTGCTGAATATTGGATGTTATAATAGTACAAATTATTCATATTCATAACTTATGCGATAAAAAACAATACCTTTGATTTGTGCCCATATTAGCTCAATGGCATTGTACTGGCAGTGATAAGGCGGAATTCGAAGTACCCGATGTCCATGTGCTAGAGCTATCTTATCTACTTCATAACGGACTCTTGATGTTTTATTTTCGCGTACCAACTTTACTAAGTCAGACTTTAGCATTTAGGCAGTAGTTTCAATTCCATTTTGGTGTAGCCATGCTACGAGATCAGCTTTCTTGTCGGCCTGAGTAGGCGCTTTATTCACTTGTTTCGAGTGATTTGAAGCGTTGTCCATTATTATGATAGAAGAAGGCTCTGGCAGGCTGGGTAATAATTGATTTTCGAACCAATTCGTAAAAGTGTCTGTATCCATCTCCTCGTGGTAATTGGAAGTACTTTTTGACGCGAAAGGCAGCAGTCCATTTTCAAAGAAACCACTTCCAGCAGAACCGGCGTGACAAATTATCAGTCGCGATCCTTTTCCAATTGGAACCTTTGAGGTTGGTGCTTTTGTTTCGTCAGTACAAGAGCGTGACACAGTGTGGTTCGCATTTAACCATGTTTCGTCAACAAAAATGACGTTGTCCCAAGACTCGATTTTTCTGGCTTCTCTTAAAAACTCGCTCCTTTTAATTATTAAATCAAATCTTTCCATTAATATTTTCCTTTTATTCGTTTTTTTATATTCAAACCCAATTTCGTGTAATAGTTTTGACAACTCCGTTTTACCGCCTTTAAACAAGCCAGCTTCTTTTAAAGAGACCAAAAGCAAACGTCTAGTTGGAAACTCGTTCGTAGTATAATAACTATATATGTGGTTTCCTATTGCATCTGCATCAAAAACATCAACACCTGTCACGGGCTTTTGTCTTCGTTTTTTCTTAGGAGTGTATAAACCATTATCTTCACTTCCAGAAGCACCAAATTTTTCTTTATTTATATTATATAGTGTTTTTGCACCAATTCCAAGAGCTTGTGAAACCCGATCTTTCACTTGAGTGACAGAAATCAAAGGGCCGCCATTTGGTGACTCACGCTCAAAGTAATCCTGTAGCTTTAGTATAAGCTCACGATATTGACTATTCAATGTTTTTCCTCGTTTCGGCATTTTCAACAAAATTACCAAACACAAACAAAATTAGTCCAATAAAGCGCAACGATAAACAGGAGAAAGCCGAGTCAAAAAACAACGGTTACACAAGAGAACGTAGTCTGTGCGCACGAGAGTACGGAAGACGACTAAACAGATTAAAATAGCGGTGGTAAGGGTGTTGCCAGAATAGTATCGCCAATTACTTAAAAAAATACATCTATAACATTGCTTAATTCAGGGAGAAAATTATATTTATTAAATGTTTTATGAATGTTAAAAATTATACATAATCATTTTAATTGTATTTATTTTTAAATCATAGAAAACAGTATTTCTGTCTTTGGATCACACATAAATCTTAAAAATCATAGAGATACTGACAACACAGTGCAATTAGGAGACGCAAAAAATCGTAGCATTATAGTCTAGTTGCTCAAAGGAATAAGTAAAATAAAAATATCCAAATAAAATAAATATCATATCTATTCAAATGAATTCGGACCGAATACTATCAAGCACATCACTATGAAAACTAGACGCACGATGTAACTTTGTACAAGCGCGCCAAAGAACAAAAAATAAATGTTTTCATATTATTTACAAACTATTTTAAGTTTTGAAACAGAGTTTATTGGAAAATTACTTGATTCTGACATTTTGACATAAAGTTTTATATTAAAGAGGTATTCTAAATCATTCGGCAAATGTGTCGCTCGTGCAAGGTTATATCGATTAATTTAAGAATAATCTGTCAAATCGGTAATAACTCAGCGGCCGTACTATAGTGCCGGCAACTCACGTTTGAACAACAAACAAAACTATTTGTATATTTCGGTACAGTTTATGCAAACAATGTTAGATAAATAGGTATAGGTAGTGTTCGAAGGGACATTTTGATTGTGATTAACTTATTATATTAAACTATGTTTTATAAACATATATTCTTTAAAAAGTATATATATTAATTAAGGAATTTTAATATTCCATTCCGTTCCTTTTCCGTTTTTCATTATATCTTTTCCTAAAAGTACACTGATGAACATACGCCTCCCCCATAGATCGCTACACGGTTGCTTAATTAACCTTTACTTGGCAAGCGGGATATTAACTGAAGTTTATTTTTAGGGTTCCGTACCTTAAAAGGAAAAAACGGAACCCTTATAGGATGACTTTGTTGTCCGTCTGTCTGTCTGTCTGTCTGTCTGTCGGTCTGTCTGTCTGTCTGTCTGTCTGTCTGTCAAGACCCTTTTTCTCAGGAACGCGTGGAAGTATCGAACTAAAATTCATATCAAATATTCAAGTCTACTGTCTCTTGGAGCTGTGAAAAAATCAAACTCCTAAGCCAACGCAATCAAAAGATACAGCCGTTTATGCCGCAAATATTATGCCGCAAGGGAATCAAAACCTACAGGGTACTTCCCGTGAACTCAGAATCTTAAAATTTGGTACGAAGCAACGTATTATAGCACAGATAAAGGAAAAATTGCGAAACGTATACATTTTTAGTTACGTCATATAATAAAAGTATT
Source organism: Parnassius glacialis (assembly GCA_033319125.1). Taxonomy (NCBI): domain Eukaryota; kingdom Metazoa; phylum Arthropoda; class Insecta; order Lepidoptera; family Papilionidae; genus Parnassius; species Parnassius glacialis. Next base: position 24,051,183 of record JAVANC010000029.1, on the reverse strand, counting down.
TTTAATAATTTTAACCTACGGACGGTTGGACGCTCAGTGCGCGAGTCCGACTCGCACTTGGCCGGTTTTTTATTTTTAGTCGTTATAAGGAAAACGCTACTGCCCATTTGATTTGTTTCCCTCTGTTGCCGTTTGCGACACCCACGGGATAGTATGGGTAGTGGATATTCATAGACCGCCATTACACGGCTTATTATTAATAATAATAATAATAACTGGCTACGTTTGGGTGTTTCTTTGGGGAAACTGAGGGCTTTGTCTGTGCAATACAGGATCAGGTTATTAAGACCAACAATTATCGGAGATACATCCTAAAGGATGGCACCGTCGATATCTGTCGAGCTTGTCGCCATCCCGGTGAGTCACTTAGGCATGTCATCTCTGGTTGTTCGGCGCTTTCTAACTCTGAGTATTTGCACAGACACAACCTAGTAGCCAGGATTCTACACCAGGAGCTCGCTCTGAAATACGGTCTCGTGGATCGGAAACTGCCATATTATAAGTACTTGCCGGAAGCCGTGCTCGAAAATGACCGCGCCAGGCTCTACTGGGACCGGGCCATCATCACAGATAGGACTATTCTTGCGAATAAGCCTGATGATATTGTGCTGATGGACCGGGCACAGTCAAGGATATTTTTGGTCGACATTACCATTCCTTATGACGAAAACCTCGTGAAAGCCGAAACAGATAAGCTGACAAAATATCTGGACCTGGCTCACGAGGTGACCGACATGTGGGGTGGTCTGCCGGCCGAAATTATTCCAGTGGTCGTTTCTGCGAACGGGTTAATCCCAGTTAGCCTCTCGGGTCATCTGAGGCGACTGGGACTCCGTGACGGACCGCTCCAAGCTCAAATGCAGAAGGCGGTGCTCCTCGATACCGCCCGCATAGTCCGCCGGTTTCTTTCCCTTTCCCCCTAACCCTCGGCCGTTTGGTCTCCCCTGCCGAGGGCTTCCATCTGGTTGGGTTTTTATATATTTATGTAATTTTTATGTACTTATTTTATTTTATTGATATTTATGTAAGTTTATCATTTTCATTTTCAATTATATATTTATACAACCCAACCAGATGAGAAAACTATACAAATACCCCATAATAATAATAATAATAATTTTTATTGCTCAAAACAATACAATTTAAACTAAATGGTGACAGGAGTCCCCTTTTAAGCTATGGAGCCTGTGACAGGGGGCACCGCTCTATCTTAAGTTTATAATGATCATGAAGCTGATAGTTTTAAAGCAGTACTACAATAAAATTAAAACTAAAATTAAAATTAAAACTTTACCCAGTTCATGTATATAAAAAAAATTAAGTAAAAAAGGAAAAAGATGTGTGTGTGTGTGTGTGTGTGTGTGTGTGTGTGTGTGTGTGCGTGCGTGCGTGCGTGATTGTGTCTGTGTGTTTGTGAAAGTGCACTAGCCATATGAATGAAATACACACCACTATAATGTGGATATTCTATTTTACTTTGTCTAGTAAAGTTTCTGTTTGCTCATAGTTTTTCGTTTCTAACCATTTTTGCAAAAGCTTTTTACATTCAAGGTATGTTTTACCATATATATTTAGGTATTTGTTAATACTTTTATAAAGATACGTCAAACGAGCAATATACTGCATGGTAGCAAAAGTAGTATTTGATTTCGGGATATCTATTATTATCTGCCTTCTTTTTGTAGCCTTAACTGGATCATATATAATAGCTTTATGCTTTTTGAGGATGGTTTGTGATATATATAGTTTCCTAACTGAAAGGAGTCGACTACTTTGGTATAGTTTCTCAGTCGAGAATCTTCGCTCTTTGAAAAACATAACCTTTATGAGGCTGCGCTGAGTTCGTTCGAGCTCAAGGAAGCGTGTTTTAGCAGCTCCGCCCCATATAGGTATGCAGTATATAAGTATTGACTGTACCAGTGATATATAAATATCCCTGAGAAGATTTCTATTCATATCTTCTGACTTTGTATCTGCTTTTGGCACTACATGCCGCAATGTCTTGAAAATCCACGTAAGTTTTCTTATTCTTTGAGTGACGTGTTCAAGATGTGTGTACCAAGACTATCTTTGGTCTAATAATACACCCAAGTATTTTACCTCTTCTACTTTATGCATAGTAGGACAATGGCAATTTTGTGAAAAATCTGTTGTACTCTTACATTTATGTATCTTTACATCAAAATGGTCAGGTTGAGTGTTATTGTTAATGCTAAAACAAACATAACTACTTTTAGCAGTGTTTAGTGTAAGAAGATTACAACACAGCCATTTTCCTATTTGCTGCAGACCCTTTTCTGCGTTCTCTTTAACTTTCTTCCAGGAATTCCCAGTATAAACAACGGCAGTGTCATCTGCGTAGGAGAATATCTTAGCGTTCTTGATTGTCATGTTACACAGATCATTTAAATATATTAAGAAAAGTGTGGGTCCAAGAACACTTCCTTGAGGGACACCGAACGATACGTTTATGCTCTCACTGATATAATCTCCCAATTTGACCATCTGCTTCCTATCTGTCAAATAGTCACTAAACAGTCGAAGTGGGGTTTGTGTATAAGGATAGGAAGAGAAACAGTATCAAACGCCTTTTGCAAATCTAAGAATGCTGTCATACATTTATTATGGTTATCCACTTCTTTAACTACCAACGAACTTAGTGCATAAACCGCGTCTTCGGTTGATGTTCCTTGTCTAAATCCAAACTGAGAAGTAGATAGTAGATCATATCTGTTTAAATACGACATTAGTCTAGAATTTAATAGTTTTTAGAGAATTTTGGAGATCGCTGGTAATACAGATATAGGCCTGTAGTTGCTCACATCGGCTTTATCGCCAGTCTTGTAAATAGGGGTGATAATAGATTGCTTTAAGGGAGCAGGAAATATTCCTTTTTCAAAGCAAAGATTCGCGAGATGGGTAACGATGGGAATAATTTCAGTATTCGCATATTTTAGAAAAGTAGTTGGGATATTATCCCATCCCAGGGCACTTGCTGACTTAAGGTTCATCAAGATACTATTGACTTCATCATGATTAGCGTGTATAAGACCGAAGGAATTTGGATGAGATGGTAAATTATGTAGATATGTATTCACGTCTTTTACTTCAGGATTTACTTGTTCAGCAAGCTGTTTACCTATATTAGCAAAGTAGTTATTTACGGAATTCGCAGATGCACTATAGTTCTCATTAATGCGAAATAACCCTTTATTCAAGTTATTATTAGTTTTATTAGCATATGTGATATTTTTTATATTTTTCCACAATTGTTTGTTATTTTTTACTGATTTAGCTGGTAAGTCTCTCTCATAATTCCTTTTTAATTTTTTAAGAAGGTTGTTACAATAGTTCCTGTATCGTCGGTAAATTACTAAGTTTATATCATTAGAAGGGTCACTTCGCGCTTTTTCTTGTAACTTATTACGGTTTTTGATGCATCGTAAAATACCGGGTGTTATCCACGGTTTCAAAATACGATAGTTTTTAGGTATGTTTGTTACAATCGTGTGTTTTGTCAGGGAGTCTGTTATTTCATGTATTAATTTTTGGGTTACCAACGTAGGATCATCACATAATAATAACTCTTCTATGTTTTTAGTTTTAAGGTGAATTAGAGCTTTATCAAAGTCAATGGAAGTTTTTGTTTTTATTGTCTGATGCTTAGATTTAATCTTGGATAGTGAGAGGAGCGTTGCGAAATGATCAGTAGTAGTTGTACGCAAAACAGCTATTGATGCCAGAAATTTGAGCTTGCTGATGTTGAGCATTATGTGGTCTAAGCAGTTTATACCCCTGTGGCAGCACGGCCGTAGCTGTCGACCGTTCGGCAATCGTCGGGAGCCCTCGGCTGCGCTGGAGCAACCGGCTCGTTTTTCGCCGCCTGGCCAGTCGATCTGACCGTCCGACGCCGTGAGGCCGCTCGTCCGCGCTCCGATCCGCGACTTTAAAACTTCTTGAAATAACCGGTTATTTGATATATGTGGTGTGTTGGTTATTCGCATCCCCACACCCCGAGTAGGGATAGTGTGACCAGCTAATATACCGTACGCGGACAACATATTTAAATAATTTAGTCTGTTTTTTTGTTCATAAAATGTCTCAATTTGTTTGAGAGCTATGTTTATATTGATATCACCCGTTATCACAATATTTTTCGACGAATTCAAAGTATCTAAGTGTGCATTTAAAGTGTTTATAAAGTCATCAGCATTCAAATTTGACGGAGACCTATAGATACATAGAACTGTATAGTTTAAAATATCGAGCTGTAGGCATGACGCATGGGCTAAACGTATTTCTTTAATTTTGTGTTCCAAAGTATATTTCACGTAGACTACCACCCCATCGTTCTGATTTAGCCGACATTCCGTGTAATATGAGGAGTAATTATAAAGCTGGGGTATGGGTTTATTACTATTGATTCTACACTCCGTCAAAACAACAACATCCGTGTTAAATTTAAAGTTGGACAAAGTCAATATAAAGTCGTCAAAATTACAATATATGCTTCTTATATTTTGAGTGATAATAGTAAAGTCATTCATTTTTACATGTATATGCTTACTTAACTCAGTAATATCACATTGAAATGAGTGTGCCAACTCTAGTTCGTCTATTTCTTTTAGTGTTTCTATTGTATCACTCATATATGTAGATATTTAAAGAAAAATACGTCATCTCTATAAATGGCTTAAATTTTTGGATTTTAGGCAGTGTGTTGGGTGTAATTGTGTATTGTATTATTTGAAAGTAGAAGTGAATACTACAATTGCAAGCGAATGTGTGTGTATTTGTATGGAGTTTAGAGTTTAGTGATGTTGAAAATTGTGTGTCTGAGGATATGTGTAAGGCATTTTTAATTAAATACATAATTGAATATATGTGTATAAGACAAGAGTCTATCGAACATATGAGAAACAAACATAGTTTGGAATAGGTGCATAATGTGTCAAACAAAAAAGGATCAAACAAAAGTATTAAAATTATGTTATAAATGCATAAAGAAGGGTAGTACATCGAACCTTGGACATCTAAGACTAGTCACTTTTCCAGTAGAAGTTGATGCACTTGTGCTTCACTTTTTATCAGAATAATTGGAGATTGTTCATTTTTCCGTACGTAAACCTTTCCATAGGCGGTCCAGCAGAACTTAAACCCTTTCGATTTTGCTAGGTCACGCGCTAAAAAGTATAATCGCGAGGCTTTGGCAGTTAGATACTCAGAGAGAAAAACAGGTGTGTCCTCACTCGTCTTAAAGCCTAGATGCTTAGCGCAAATTTTGTACTTATTTTTGATGTTAAAAGTCTTTGACATTTTCAAAAAGTCTGCCTTTTTATAATGTTGAGTTTGTTTCCACTATAATGGGAGTGTTTTTCTGATCCTGTTTTTTTCCACGCATTCTGTATATGTCCTTTATATCGTTTTTATTTATTTTATAATCTATGGTTTCTGATAGACGTATAGTCATTTCAATTAGATCCTGCTTGGATTCATTTTCCTTTCGAGGAACATTTTTCATTTGAAAAGTGCTTTTACGTGTTGCAATATTCAAATCCTCAAGCTTATTCTCCAATAACATTATATATTCCCTATAGTCCCTAACATGATTTTGTAGTGAAACTATTTGTTTTTTAAACTCTTCATTCTGAACGGTTAATACCGAGAGCGAACTCTCAATATTTTGGATACTTGATTGCTTAGTTGCTTAATTACATGATTACTTTATTTTTTTAAATACTTCAATTATATGATATTAATTTGTTTTATTTTTTCGGTTTTTATCGCATCAAAAACTGTACACATTCATGAATGTATTCCTGTTAATGCACAGCTAAAATGTTTTATTTCCTGAAGCTACATAAAAGGCGCAATGTTGATACATCCCGGACAGCGCAAACGTTGGTTCTGCTGTGCTATAGAGCCGCTCGTTGACTCACACACGTAGTTCATTCTCTTTGTATATGTGTATGAAGCAGTAAGTTAAGTAATACATTTAAAATATACAAAACCTATCTAGCATTAACTTATTAATATAAAACTAAAATACATACAATATTAAAGAACTATGATAAGAAAACTAAAACTAAAAACTAAATTATCATACAGTCCTACCCCCGTCGTATCGTACCAAGAACGCTGTTTGCATTTCTTCGTTGAACGGTTATACTTAGCCTTTAAACAAAAAAGAACCAGGCCTGTTATCAACAGCAGCGAAAATCAGGCGTGGATACAGTTCATTTAGGAAGTTCACTGCACGTGTATTTTTACACGCTTTATATTAACTTTTACAGGTGATTCAGCTACGCTGCAGCTACTTTTTTATTATAGAAGAGGGGGCAAACGAGCATGCGGCTCACCTGATGGTAAGTGTCTACCGCCGCCCTGGTGTTTCGAACAACCTCAACACCAGGGGAATAGCAGATGCGTTGCCGGCCTTTCAGAAAGGTGTAAGCTCTTTTCTTGAAGGTTCCTAAGTCGTATCGGTGCAACATCCCTACGCAGTGCCAATGTATCGAGCCGATCAGAAAGAACTTGGTCATCGACGATTCGAAACGCTCTGCGCTGGATGCGGTCAAGTGGAAGGAGCTGGCACTGGGGTGCTCCGGCCCAGATATGAGAACTGTATTCCATGTGAGGCCGAACCTGCGCCTTGTAAAGTTGCAAGCGATGGGCCTTCATGAAATACTCGCTTGCTCTGCTGAGCACGCCAAGCTTTCTAGAGGCCAATTTGACCTTCTCTTCCAAGTGACCACGAAACTGCACACTATTCGATACGTCGACGCCGAGGATTCCGATGCTAGCTAAGGCAGCAAGGGGAGTGCCTTGAAACTGAGGAGATACGACAAAGGGGTTCTTTTTAGCGTTAAACGCGCAAATTTGTGTCTTCTGGGGATTAAACTGGACTAGATTTAGTCACCCCCAATCCGCGACTTTGTTCAGCAAAGTCTCGACTTCAGATAAAAGTTTGCCCCAGTTCTCGCATTGGCGCAGCCGGTATATAAGGCATCACCAGTACTGTCGTCTGCATAGCAATGAATGTTACCAGTTTGCAACATATCATTGATATGCAGAAGAAACAGCATTGGTGATAGCACGCAGCCTTGTGGAACACCAGCGTTGATAGGCTTGAGATCAGAGCATGCACCGTCTACTACGACTTTGATGCTTCGATCAGCAAGGAAACTGGTGATCCATTTGCAGAATTTCTCGGGAAGCCCATAGAAAGGAAGCTTCGAAAGAAGTTCTTTGTGCCAGACCTGATTGAAGGCCTTCGCTATGTCCAAACTAACGGCCAATGCCTCCCTTTTGGACCCTACTGCCTTCGCCCATCTATGAGTCAGATAGACTAGAAGATAACCAGCTGATCGACCGCGAAGAAAACCGTACTGGCGGTCACTAATCAGCTCGTGATCTTCAAGGTACCTCATGAGCTGGCAGTTTATAATGGATTCCATTATTTTGGAGAACAAGGAGGTGATGGCGATAGGCCTGTTATAGTTGGACGGGTCTGAGCGGTTGCCTTTTTTAAGGATTGGGTAGACCAAAGCTGTCTTCCATGAATTCGGGCCTACACCTTGGGAGTAGGAGTACCGGAAAAGATGCGTTAAAACCGGTGCCAACTCCGGAGCATACGTCTTCAGCACAATGGGAAGGACTGAATCAGGCCCACTCGACTTGCTGACGTTCAGGGAGAAGAGTGCTTTGCGAACTGAGCGCTGTGTAAACCGCACATCCGGCATGGATCACTCACACCGCGGGATGGTCGGCTGTGTGTTCCCCTCGTCATCTAGAGTTGGACGCTAAGAGAGAGCTCAACAGATCGGCTTTTCTCCTTTGCGGCATGGACAAGTGAGTCGTCCGCTCTGTGCAGCGACGGAAGAGATGGCTGACAGAAGTTCCCTTGGATAGCCTTAGCGAGAGACCAGAATGAACGGTTTCCCGAAGGAAGGCGAAATAGCTTCTTGCCAATTCTGCCGATGTACTCAGACTTTGTCTTGGAAATGACGCTTTTGAAGGACCTGGAGGCGGAATTTTACTTCTTTTTAAGAGCGCTGGTGTTTACATCCCGAGACATTGATGCGTCAGCCCAGGCCCGGTAGCACTCCTGCTTATAGCGTGATGCTATTTTACAGGAGCGACAAAACCATGGCTGGGATCTGGCTCCGATGGGCACCACAGAGGTTGGAATAAAAAGTTCCACACCCTGAAACACCACATCAGCAACAGAATAGGCAACAACGGCCGACCTATTGTGCAAAACACGGCGGCAAGTTGCAGATCGCAACTGCAATTGGAGTGTGAGTGGCAACGTACTCCGGATCCGGCAATGGTGTGGAGAGCCCAGAGGGGCATCAACGGAGACTTGATATCCGTCCGGATGAGAGGTCAGCATAAGGACGAACAGGAAAGGTACATGATCCTCCACATCGGGGATTCGCGTAGGCGAAGTAACCAGTTGTGTAAGACCATATGTCAAGGAAAAGTCATAGACAGATCTACCCTCATGATCGGTTAAACGAGAACCAAGCCATTCAGCGTGGTGGGCGTTAAAATCACAGAGTATCACGATCTCTGCAGATGGAACCTGTTGTAGCACGGAGTCTCTATAGAGCTATACCAGCGAATGACCTTGCTCTCTTAAATTACCAACGTAACATAGCAGATTTTGCTGCTGTGTTCATATGGTGAGTGTAGAAAATCGGAGAGACTTTTAGCTGGAAACGAGACATTTCATATTGGTCCTCAAGAGTGGCAACGCAACTGCATTTTGATTCCTAACCGGGGATACATTTAGATGTCTATGAGACACAGCATCGATTTTTTTTTATTGGATAAGGGTGACAAACGAGCACACAGTCCACCTGATGGTAAGTGGTTGCTGCGGCCCATAGACATCTACATCTATCCTCTATTACAAATTAAAATGTAGATGCGTTGTCACCCGTGAGGACTAAGATGGAATGCCTCATTTCCAGTAAAAAGGGCCTCCGGCCACCTGCACTCACCAAGCGAAACGCAGAGGTAAACCTCTACTTCACGCTGGTTTTCTGTGAGGTCGTGGTACCACCCCGGTTCGAGCCGGCCCATCCGTGCGACAGCAAATGCTGCCGCGTGGCTCTACCACTGTGAAAAAAATTTGCCATCAAATGGACTCTGTACTACCCTAAAACCATTTGAGCAATTAGATGGCGCATGTGCACACCAATGGAACATTAATAGGCATTTACATTTATCTTTTATCAAGACCACTTTGACATTGTTATAATGAAGTACCAGTAACTTCGTCGCTTGTACGATTACACCAACACTAACGAAGAAACAATTCCTTTGACGTAAGCTTAAAAGCTTTGCTTTGAATTAAGCTAAAAAGGTTCTCGAGTGGCAGCTTCGTACCGGTAGACGTAGTGTAGGGTCATCCAATGGGCGACTAGATGGAGTGTCGACCTGGTAAGACATGCAGGAAGTTGATGGAAGCAGGTGGCTCAGGACCATGCTTTGTGGCATTCCTTGGGGAGGCATATATTCAGAAGTGGACTTATAAAGGGCTGTAATGATGATGATGATGATGATGAATATATAAAACATATTCATAAAGAGTGTGTTAAAAAATTAAAAACTTTTTAATATATTATTAATATATTCAGCCAGTATTGAAAAAGCGATCGAGTGGAACCAGGGCTTCAAAGTAATATTCTGAGGTCGGTCTACCAGAAAGAGCCAACTGTCGAAGCTGAAGATTGAGTGTGGCAGCATCGTTTCCGGGACAACCGATATTTTGAGTGAGATTGAGAGGTTCTATGGGGAGCTGTACACGTCATTGTTGGAACCATACGGAAGTGTGAGTAATGATCCAAGAGCAAGTCTTATCCAACACTATTTCGACATCACTCTGAGTGACATTTGAATGGCTCTCCAACATTTTAAAAACGGCAAGGCCCCAGGCGAGAATGGAATTATAGCGAAGCTTCTGAAAGCGGGTAGACAACCGGTACTTGAAGTCCATAAGAATCTCTTTGATTTCGATCTCCATTGTGTGAATACTCCGGAGGTATGGATCAGAAGTGCGGTCCTCTTGTTCTTCAAGAAAGGTGAAAACGATCTCTTGAAGAACTACAGAGCGATATCACTTCTGAGCCCTGTGTACGTGCTGTTTTCGAGAGTCATTACGAATCGTGTCGCACGCAGACTCGACAACTTCCAGCATCCCGAACAAGCCCGATACCTAAAAGGCTTAAGTAACATAGACCACATACATACCCTTCGGCAAATTGTACAGAAGACCCTTCTGTCTTCTCAGAGTACAATCAAAGTAAAAGAGTACAATCTGCCACTTTGCCTTGCGTATGTGGACTATGAATTGATTTTGTCCTTTGATTCCGTCGAAATTTGGGCGGTGCTGCAGTCCCTTCAGAGGTGTCAAGTTGACTGTCGGAACATCAAAGTACTGAAGTATTTATACGTAGAGCTACGATGGCTATCCGAGTACTGAACCAGAGTGAGAAATCCAACCAACTGCAGAGAAGTGTAAGATAGGGTGACGTCATATCGCGAAACTTTTCACCGCTTCATTGAAAGACGTATTCAAGCTACTGGACTGGAAAGGATACGGTATTAAATACAATGGCGAATTCATCATTCGATTTACCCACGATATTATATTCCTTATTGTAGAATCGCAAAAGGACCTAAGTACTATGCTCAATGACCTCTGTGATCTTTCCAAGGCTTTCGATTGTGTTCATCATGAAACATTAATCAGGAAACTACAACATTACGGTGTAAAAAATTTAGCGCTTAGACTTATTACTTCATATTTAAATAACAGAACTCAAAAAGTCGTGATAAATGGTAAAGGTTCCTCCGGATCGGTAGTATCAATGGGCGTTCCTCAGGGCTCGATTATTGGTCCATTCCTGTTTTTAATCTATATTAATGACTTACCTTATCTTGTAGGGGACAATCACGATATAGTATTATTTGCTGACGATACCTCTTTAATTTTCAAACTCAAACGGCAGTTAATTAATTATGACGATGTAAATAATGCTCTATCGAAATTAGTACATTAGTTTAACGCCAACAATATGCTCTTGAACGGCAATAAGACAAAGTGTATTAAATTTACAATACCTAATGTAAAACATTCGAATACCAATGTGATATTAAATGGGGAGGAGTTGAGTCTTGTGGATACCACTGTTTTTCTCGGTATAACTATTGACGCGAAACTTCAATGGGGCCCCCATATATCTAAATTAGCAAGCAGACTTAGTTCTGCAGCATATGCTGTAAGAAAGATTAGAAGTCTCACAGATGTTGAGACAGCTAGATTAGTGTATTTTAGTTACTTTCATAGCGTAATGTCTTATGGAATTTTGCTATGGGGTAATGCGACTGATATTGAAGCTATATTTGTTTTGCAAAAGAGAGCCGTTCGGGCGATTTATAACCTAAATTGTAAAGAGTCCCTCAGACAAAAATTTAAAGAAATAAACATATTAACTTTGGCATCGCAATATATTTATGAAAATCTAATGTATGTACATAAAAACATAAATAGCTTTAATAAGAATAAGGATGTGCATTCTTTAAACACTAGGAACAAACATAAGCTTGTAATACCAGTTACTAGACTCCACAGAATCAGTAATTCATTTATGGGGCAATGTTTACGCTTTTACAACAAAATCCCAGAACATATTCAAAGTTTATCAATAAACAAGTTTAAAAGTTTTATTAAAGAAAAACTGTACAAAAATGGTTATTATAATATCAAGGAATACATGAATGAAAATAACCCCTGGGAATAAGGTGATCGCCACCATGCTGGTTCTATTAAAAATCATTTAAAAATTGTATAAATGAAATTATTGTTAAGTGAAATATGTTTGAAAAAAAAAAGTCCCGCTGGGTTTCTTGCTGGTTCTTCCCAGGACAGAGGTATTTTCCGAACCAGTGGTAAATAAAAAATGACTTTCAATAAGAATTATGTAATAATCAATATTGAATAAAAAATTATTCTATTCTATTCTATTCTATTCTATTCTATTCTATCCTCAATATCGTCTTTTGTATGGCGAGTATAGAGTACCTTTTTACTGGAAAGAGGCAACTAATCTTCATTTAAATTATCAATTGATAATTGAAAACGGAACCAGAATAAGAAGGATTACAAAGTTTGACAAAAAATATAATTGTTCATTTTTACGGCAACTTATAGTAAGCCTATTAAAACTTTATTTAATCTCACAGAAAGCAGGCGCAGCATCAAGTTAAATTTAAATTAAATCTAAGTTTTAACTTGAATTAAGTTTGATGATCTCCACCACTGTAAAGTGTTTTCCGTCACGGAACGTCCCAAGTTTGTTTTTCGTTGACTTGTTTCGCTAAAATTTCACTTTTGAATATCTTTAAGTCGGCAAGCGCGAAATTGTTATCTTTAAAAACATAATTACCCCGACATGAGTAAGTCCTCCAGTGTCGTGTAGAAGTTTCACATGTATGAACAGCATCTAGACACACATCCTGCACCGGAATATTTTTTTTACTTATTATAAGCTAGTGTTTTGGTGGTTATTGATAATGAAGATGGTAATTTGCTCTATCTTAGCGTAATAAATGCCTCTTCATCCTTGCCATAAAGACATCCAAATTGTATTTGTATTGAAGACATATGCCGAATTAAATTATACAATGTTACGAAAGACAAAGCAAGCCGTTTAGTTCTCATGCATTGAATATCGACAACAAAGGAGTTAAGACTCGCTGACTGCCTGGTTGTTCGTTTGTGGAAAGAGCAGGAAGTAATTTCAGTACTAAACTCCTGCGCACACTCTCAGAAATGCATCTTATAGAGTACCGAGGGGCAGGCTACTCTGCGCCAATGCTCGAGTCTGACAAGATTGGTTTCAACCAAATCGAGGTTACAAATAAGCCCTTAGTACGTCTAGCTCCTAATTCCAATGCTGCTAGGTGAAATTTTGCAGCATCAGCCTATATGTGACGGCAGAACTCGAATCACGACAGGACTCGCGCTTTTTATAAGGTAAGAAGCTGCCTCAGCATGAAGTACTGTTGCACCCTTGCACAGGACACCTAGTTTAAAATTAACATAATATATTGAAAGTTAGTACCCTTAAATTTTGCTTTAAAAATATACTTTAGAAATTAATTCGAATAGGTCTGTGATTGTTATAGCTTTTCATATACGGCGGTAGTCACGTAACATCAGGTGAGCCGCATGCTTGTTTGTCCTCACTGCTATAAAAATATAATACTTAGGTTTCTGAAGAGCAAGTGTACAAGCAAATATGTAATATAATAATAATTCAAATAATTTCGCCGTAGTGATGGTGTAAGAAAATCAACTACCTCATAAACCATGGGTATAGTAAGAAGTGGCAGAGGTAAACTGAAACAGGAGATGGGCAGCAGCATCTTTCGGATGACAACATAAAATTATAAAAGACTGCGATTACCAACCAGCCTGCCAAGCATGGCAACCATGGCAAAATCCCTAGTACTGCTGGGAAATGTATGGATGGAAACAAAGGTCATTAATTCCTCGATTAACAAGCCATAAATACGAGAAACGACGTACGCAAATTTGTATTTTACGTAATAATAAATAATTAATAGAATCGGGAATTACTATGGGAAAATCCATTTTACTAAAGATTGTAGAGTTATGCTACTTACATATCATTTAACACTATTTTTCCATTCTGTTTTTGATTTTCTGCATTTATATTTTGCATCACCTTTATTTCCATAGGATCCTGTAACGTTTTTACACAATAACAAATCATTTTCACTTCGTATTTTCACGCTATCAGCACCGTTTAAATCGCTGTCAATGGAGTCTTAACTTTTTCTATATTTTATTGAGTTCTCCGTAACTCTGCAATTTCAGGTTTCGTGCGCGCTGCCGCGCTATAGTTTTTCCTATATGAATAATATCTCATTTCTTACTTAAATGTAGCTGTTTTTCAATTATATACCTAAAACCAAAAATTCATATTTTTGACAACCATTATTTATATGGTTGTTATGGTAACTTTTATTCAAATTCGTCACTGGTCTGATGTTCTTATTTCGATATTTCCACATAAATACTCTTTTGCTCTAGGTCATTTACAATAAATTTCCTTTTAATTTAAATAATTTCTCGTTCTCTCTAAAAAGGTATAAAAGCCGAACAATCGGAGAATACAGGGAGTCTCGAGTGCAGAGTTACGGCTGCAATTTCAGGTTTCGTGCGCGCTGCCACGCTATAGTTTTTCGTATATGAATAATATCTCAATTCTTACTTAAATGTAGCTGTTTTTCAATTATATACCTAAAACCAAAAATTTATATTTTTGACAACCATTATTTATATGGTTGTTATGGTAACTTTTATTCAAATTCGTCACTGGTCTGATGTTCTTATTTCGATATTTCCACATAAATACTCTTTTGCTCTAGGTCATTTAAAATACATTTCCTTTTCATTTAAATAATTTCTCGTTCTCTCTAAAAAGGTTTATACCTTTAGCCGAACAATCGGAGAATACAGGGAGTCTCGCTTCAGTTTTCAAACGTGAAGCATCTACTAAAGACCTTATCCCGGGGCCGCCTTGCCCCGGGATCCTCCAAGCCTCCATCTACATTTGAAGTCGTCGGCGTAGTCTAATTCAAGCGCGGGGCCACACTACTCCGGGCGCTACGACTGCTTGCTCCAGGCGCTGAGTGCACCTTCTGCCCGCGCTACCTTTGGGCGCTGCGACTGCTTGCTCCAAGCGCTGAGCGCACCCACTCCAGGCGCTACGTGCGCCGGCTCCGGACGCTGCGTGTGCCCAGACCAGGCGCTGCGTGCCATCACCGCCAAGAAACTACAAGCGCAGCGTGTGTCACTTAGACCTTTAGGCTCCACTACAATACAATATTCTCCTATCTTTACTTTTTTCTATCTAATTGTAATTACACGTCATCCATCATCATCATCATATTTCATTTTTTTATAAAATTTTAAATACCTTTTTAAAAATTTAAATATATTATTTTCTTGTTCTACTTTTGTTGTTTTGTTGTTCTTAGGTTAGGTTCTTCTTTTCTTATTAATTGTCGCTTCACGACAGTTTGGCGCCTAACGTAAAAGTCCTCTTTCTCTCTTAATTCTTCACCTTTACCGCGCCTTGTCCATTCCCTTTTGACTTAATTGCTTTCCCTTTCGTTCTTAACTCATTATTCATTATTCATTTATTCATCCTTTTCATATCTTCCAAATTCTAAAACAAAACTTCTTCTAGTTTTTCAACTTATCTGGATTATATTTAGACCTACATATAACACTTCACTTACATTCATCACTTTAATATTTTTATTCTAGATAACTTAACTAGTTAAGTTATCTAGAATAAAACAGTTTACAGTTTAGTTAACAGTGGTAGAGCCATGCGGCAGCTTTTGCTGTCGCACGGATGGGCCGGCTCGAACCGGGGTAGTACCACGACCTCACAGAATACCAGCGTGAAGTAGAGGTTTACCTCTGCGTTTCGCTTGGTGAGTGCAGGTGGCCGGAGGCCCTTTTTACTGGAAATGAGGCATTCCATCTTAGTCCTCACGGGTGACAACGCATCTGCATTTGCTTTTGCAACTTGCTTTTATGCCAGAAGAAGCATAAAAGCAAGTTGAATGCAGTGGAGATGCGATCTCTTCGTAAAATGTGCGGCGTCACCATGGCTGACCGAAAGCGAAACGAAGAGATTCGCAATATGGCAGGTTTGAAAGATGACCTTATCACAAAAATTGATAAGGGCGTGCTTCGATGGTTTGGGCACGTTGAGAGAATGAGTGAAGACCGAATTGTGAAGAAAATATATAGCGCGAAAGTTAATATTAAAAGGTGTCGAGGTAGACCAAGACTAACTTTCGAAGACTATGTGAGCAAATTGCTCGAAGAGGGGAGGGTCAAGAGTACTCGGATACCTAGACGTGCATGTATGAAGAAGATAATGAATCTGAAAGAAGCGAAAGAGGTATGTAAGGATCGTGACACTTGGCGATCTGTTCTCTCTGGCTACCCCGTCAGGGATTGTGCGTGACGATGCTTTTAAAGAATATGTCAAAAATTATTCTTAAATGTTTAAAAGAGTTTGCTACACAGCCAAATCGTTACATATTAGCAACAAAATTAAGACGGCTAAGAATAAAATTGAAATAACGTGGAGTATAATTAACAACAAAACCAGTAAAGACAAACCTCGTAACTCAAACTATCAATTAAAAATTAACAATGAATTGTTAGTCAATTCAAGAATCAAATCAAGAAGTCGCAGCAGTGTTTAAGAAATATTTCACTTATATTCCTATCTTGACAACAGAGTCATAGAATACTTCTCCAACTGTCGCCGAGTCATTCATTACTCAAACAGAATTTAAATACCTGTTTAAAAGAATTTAGATTTGAAAAAGTACTATCGCAAGATGTTGTAAAATACTTCAAAATAATTGATGTAAAGAAGACCGCAGATTTGTGGATGATTTCCATTACAGTTATTGCGTCCGTAATAGATTTAATTGCACCTCATCTTGCTATTATTTTTGATACTTGTATCGATTCTGGTGTGTTTCCTGATTTAATAAAGTATAGTAAAGTAATACCTTTATTTAAATCTGGTAATACATTTGATCTCGCTAATTTAAGACCTATTTCTGTACTACCAACTCTCAGTAAAATTTTTGAAAAAATAATTATGGACCAACTGTTAATGTTTTTTTAATAGAAATAAATTACTTCTTAAAACCAATTTAATTTTACAAGGGGTCGCTCGACGTCTGACGCCGGTGTTGAGCTTATGAAATATATTTTGGATGCCTGGGAGAATTCACAAGATGCTTAAGGTATTTTCTGTGATCTTTTCAAGGCTTTCGATTGTGTTCATCATGAAACATTAATCAGGAAACTACAACATTACGGTGTAAAAAATTTAGCGCTTAGACTTATTCTTTCATATTTAAGGAACAGAACTCGAAAAGTCGTGATCAATGGTAAAGGTACCTCCGGATCGGTAGTATCAATAGGTGTTCTGAATCTTTATTATCTGTTTTTAATCTATATTAATGACTTACCGTATCTTGTAGGGGACAATCACGATATAGTATTATTTGCTGATGATACCTCTTTAATTTTCAAACTAAAACGGCAGTTAATTAATTATGACGAAGTAAATAATGCTCTATCGAAATTGGTACATTGGTTTAACGCCAACAATATGCTCTTAAACGGCAATAAGAAAAAGTGTATTTAATTTACAATACCTAATGTAAAACATTCGAATGCCAATGTGCTATTAAATGGGGAGGAGTTGAGTCTTGTGGATACCACTGTTTTTCTTGGTATTACTATTGACGCGAAACATGAATGGGGCCCCCATATATCTAAATTAGCAAGCAGACTTAGTTCTGCAGCATATGCTGTAAGAAATATTAGAAGTCTCACAAAGGTTGAGACAGCTAGATTAGTGTATTTTATTTACTTTCATAGCGTAATTTCTTATGGAATTTTGCTATGGGGTAATGCGACTGATATTGAAGCTATATTTGTTTTGCAAAAGTGAGCTGTACGGGCGATTTATAACTTTAATTGTAAAGAGTCCCTTAGAGATAAATTTAAAGAAATAAACATATTAACTTTGGCATCGCAATATATTTATGAGAATGTAATGTATGTGCATAAAAACATAAATAGCTTTAATAAGAAAAAGTATGTGCATACCTTAAACATTAGGAACAAGTATAAGCTTGTAATGCCAGTTACTAGACTCTACAGAATCAGTAATTTATTTACGGGGCAATGTATACGCTTTTACATCAAAATCCCAGAACATATTCAAAGTTTGTCAATAAACAAGTTTAAAAGATTTATTAAAGAAAAACTGTACAAAAAGGGTTATAATAATATCAAGGAATACATGAATGAAAATAACCACTAGGGGTAGTAAGGCGATCGCCACCATGCTGGTTCTATTAAAAATCATTTCAAAATTGTATAAACGAAATTATTGTTAAGGGAAATATGTTTGAAAATAGAGTCCCGCTCGGTTTCTTGCTGGTTCTTCCCAGGACTAAGGTATTTTCCGAACCAGTGGTAAATAAAAAATGACTTTCAATAAGTATTATCTAATAATATTGAATAAAAAATTATTCTGTTCGATTCTAATTTATTGCGTCTATAATAAATATAATCGCGTCTCAACTAGCTACTATTTTTAATGTGGTGTGTTTCCTGATTTTATAAAGCATAGTAAAGTAATAACTTTGTTGTCATAAGTCTGGTAGTACATTAAACACCGCCAATTTGAGACAAAAAAAAAAAGAATTTCTATACTGCCAACACTAAGTAAAATTTTTGAAATATATATTCTTGATCAAATGTTATTTAATTTTATGTGAATAATTTACTTAACAAAAATCTATTCGGTTTCACAAAAGGTCGCGAAAAATTGTCATTAACAGTATGAGCACTTCCGGGTCAATAGTACAAATGTCCGTGCCTCAAGGCTCAATTCTCGGACCCTTTCTGTTTCTTGCATATATTAATGACTTACCTTACATTGTAGGGGATAACCATAGTATTGTATTATTTGCTGATGACACTTACAATGACATAATTAAACTGTGAAGAAGTAAATAATGCTATATTTAAATTAGTAAAGTGGTTTAATGTTAATAACTTGAATTTAAATGGCAATAAAACGAGATGTATGAAATTCATGACTCCAAATGTCAAACATTTAAATTAAAATGTAGTATTAAATGGGGAGGAACTGAGTCTTAACGATACCGTCATTTTCTTGGAATAAAACTAGACGCGAAGCATCAATGGAGCGCCCATATATCAAAATTAGAAAGCAGACTTAGTTCTGCAGCATATGCTGTAATTTTTTTTAACTATTACCAGCGTGGAAACCGCTAGACTTGTTTACTTCAGATATTTATAATATAATAATAGTAATTATTTATTTCAGATCCGCATATTATCCATAATTATGTTAGTAATTAGCTTAACCTATGTTAGTCTTAAATTATTACACTCACAATTTTAATAACAATTATTTATATTTTCGACACCCCATGACACCAGGCACATGCAAATGCATACGCATCCCTAGGATGGGAGATGTTACAGCCTACAGCTGCCCCTGCAAAGATCATCTCGGCTGGGCCCCATAGCAGCTTTCTCGACGGGCAGACGCAGGTCGGGCCCAAAATGGCCACATGGAAGAATGTCCTTTCATAATAAACTATATGGGAGAATGCTAGAAACGTATAGTACGTACCAGTATCAAAAGCTAACTTAGCACCAAGGCTCGGTCAGGCCGTAAGTGGGTGTAAGGTGAATGGCAACTAGTGTTCAATGATGTGTAAATGTCTGAGACCTGGACACGCTTAGGCGACCAGCAGCGGCCGAGTTTCAGGCTGCCCCAAAATGCTACATCGCTCTAGCAGGCTCCACCGCTGGACCATTTCTTTCTTCATTGTCACTATTTCAGTCTATTATCTTCATTGTACATTTAACTAACTTAAACTCGCCTAATTCCACATTCATCGTAGAATGGAACACGTGATATCCGACTCAGTAAGGTTAGTAGTTCGAAATTCGACATTCAATGTCCCGGATTCACTTATCACAAAATTATAAATAGGGAACGAACGCGATCTCTAAATGAGTTATACGGTTTAGTGTTAAACACAACTAAGTTCCTTAATTCGACATCAAAACACCACGTCGCGAAAAGAATTCAAAATACGCCTCGTTGACACGTAAACTAACAAGCCAATTAACACATATAAAGGGGCACTTAACGTGACGACACAATTTTAATGATTTCCTGACAATCAACCGGGAGACGCTCTCGACCAAAGAATGCGCGGTTCGAATCCTAGGCCGTATATCTATACGGTGAGCGCATACACAATTCCGCATCACCCGAACAAGTTAAATATTGCAAAATTCACATATCCACATAGCGAAGTAACACGCCTAAATCTATCTGGATCCTACACGGTGGCGTGACTTCGGCCGCGATAATCGAAATACGCGGGTTTCCCGCATAGCGGACAGCGAGCTACCTTTTTCTTTCCCACGCGTCGAGCCACTGCAAGCCGCACACGGCCGCCCCACCTCGGCGTTTACTTCACCTACATACCATCGGGTGAGGCGCCAACTCGAATGCAATTGGATGGCGTTCAAAAATGACCAAATTTGGGCATAAACAATCAAATTTATCAGATATTGATCTCAGAATGTTATTGAAGCTCCCACGAACCCTGCGCATGAGAGATGCAATTCTCTTTCGAATAATGGCATGAAAATAATGGCATGGTGAAACCAATTGGGCCGCTGTTAACATTCAAAATGTTATTTAATAAATACCCACGTTTTATTTTGTCTATATTTTCATTTATTACTAAAAATGGAACTCTTCCTTCCAATTTTCTAAAATCAAATACATCTCTTTTATAATTTTCATATCATTTGTAAAACTAATAATGTGTTTTAGTAGCCTTGTCGCATCTACATGATCAAAAGTCTCCGGTGGTAATTTTTGTAGGTTTCTTGCAACGAATATAGGCATATATTCTGGATCCATCCATTTAATTAAACTAATAATATATTCGATATCACGCTGCATCCTCCCTTCTTTCTTGCGCGTAATGTTTCGGCTCGTAGTAATAGACTCAGAAAGTAAATTTTTCGCTTGTACCACTTCCTCAATCGAAAATGATGTAGTACACAGACGTATAATGCTTTCTTCATTCATAAATCAGCCTTGTTATGAATGAAGGCTAATAAATTAGAAATCACAATATTTAAATTATTGTAATTATGAAATATAAAAATATTTCATAATATTGAATTACGAAAAAGTGATATACATTCTTTAAACACTAGGAACAAACACAAGCTAGTTATACACTCCAAAGAGTCAGTAATTCATTCTTGGGGTAATTTATACGCTATTACAACAAGGTCCCGGAAAATATACAGGCTCTCTCTATTACCAAGTTTAATGTTTTGTTAAGTTGAAACTGAATAAAAGTTATTATAGTATAAATGAATACATGGTTGATAATAACTCCTGGGAATTAGGTGGTCACTTCCATGCTGTTTTTAAAATAAATTTTGTACTTATATAGTTTGTACAACCATTAATGTAAAATTTGCTTTTAAAAAAACTCCCGCTGGGTTTCTTGCTGGTTCTTCCCAGGACAGAGTTTATTCGAAACAGTGGTAAAGTAAAAATGACTTTCAATAATAATTACACATGTGATATATTGAATAAAAAAATATTCTATTCTATTATATTACTTTTGACTGTATTGGAGGCCATTGCCCCGCCCTCGAATTTAGCGATCGCTTTGTTTGTTTGTTACTACGTGCTTGCGCTGACGCAGACTGATATTTCCATAGCATAATGTCGTATGGTATTTTTTTAATAAAATACTAGTAATGCTAATAAACATTACTAATATTCCCTTTAACCACTTCTGGTAAGCTTAAAATGCTTGTGTTAGACGTGGTTCACGACAGTAGTCGAATGGCGGATTTGAACCCACGGCCTTTCGAGTTTGCGGTCCGCGCCTGCCATTATACGCAATAATAATAATAATAATAAACTATATAGATACCCCTAAATAATAATAATAATAATTATTATTATATTACAGCCCAACCAGATGAGAAAACTATATAGATACCCCTAATAATAATAATGAGCCTTTCGTGGACACAGTCGCCTCCCTCCACTAGCTACGTTTCGGTGACCTCTTTGGGGAAACTGAGGGCTTTGTCTGTGCGATACAAGATCAGGTTATTAAGACCAACAATTATCGGAGATACATCCTAAAGGATGGCACCGTTGACGTCTGTCGAGCTTGTCGCCATCGCGGTGAATCACTTAGGCATGTCATCTCCGGTTGTTCGGCGCTTTCTAACTCTGAGTATTTGCACAGGCACAACTTAGTAGCCAGGATTCTACACCAGGAGCTCGCTCTGAAATACGGTCTCGTGGATCGGAAACTGCCGTATTATAAGTACTTGCCGGAAGCCGTGCTCGAAAATGACCGCGCCAGGCTCTACTAGGACCGGGCCATCATCACAGACAGGACTATTCTTGCGAATAAGCCTGATATTGTGCTGATGGACCGGGCACAGTCAAGGATATTTTTGGTCGACATTACCATTCCTTATGACGAGAACCTCGTGAAAGCCGAAACAGATAAGCTTACTAAATATCTGGACCTAGCTCACGAGGTGACCGACATGTGGGGTGGATTGCCGGCCGAAATTATTCCTGTGGTCGTTTCTGCGAACGGGTTAATCCCAGTCAGCCTCTCAGGTCATCTGAGGCGACTGGGACTCCGTGACGGACCGCTCCAAGCTCAAATGCAGAAGGCGGTGCTCCTCGATACCGCCCGCATAGTCCGCCGGTTTCTTTCCCTTTCCCCCTAACCCTCGGCCGTTTGGTCTCCCCTGCCGAGGGCTTCCATCTGGTTGGGTTTTTATTTATTTATGTATTTTTTATGTATTTATTTTATTTTGTTGGTATTTATGTATGTTTATCATTTTCATTTACAATTATATATTTATACAGCCCAACTAGATAAGAAAACTATATAGATACCCCTATAATAATAATAATAAGTATAATAATAGCCTCACGTGGGACACGCGAGTGACACTGAAATTATATTTCTTTTACAGAAGAGGTCCATAAGAGCATTCTATGTCTTAAAACCTAAAAAGTCGCTCCGACAAAAAGAACAATGGCAGACTTTCATACATAAATATAGTTGAGAAGAAATGGTAGGGTCTATTGTATGTCAAAAATATCTTAAAATGTTAAGCGAGCTGACCAATTAAGACCCTGAGCAATTTTGGCAAAGAATTTTGTCCTGAGAAGGCGTCAAAAAAAAGATATTTAGATTTAAATCTTTTTAGTTTATGTCTTATGTCACTTGGAAAAAGTCATGCGGCCTGTGGTTGTTTGGTGTTAATTATAATTGAGAGTATTTATATTATTGTATCTCTATTAAATATTTGAATACAATAAATGTTTATTTCTGGCATGGCTTCTGGGTCATTGTGCCATACAGTAACATTTTGTTTTAGCTAGTGTTGCCATAACATTACATGGAATTGTTATATGCTATAATTGAGATAATGTATAATTGTAGGAAGTTCTTTGTAAGAGACTTATTTTCATCCGTATCAATATTTTTAGAATAGAATAGAATGATTTTTATTCAATATTGATTATTGCATAATACTTATTGAAAGTCATTTTTTAATTTACCACTGGTTCGGAAAATACCTCTGTCCTGGGAAGAACCAGCAAGAAAACCAGCGGGACTTTTTTATACATAATTTCACTTAACAATAATATTGTTTATACAATTTTAAATTAATTTTCATGGAACCAGCATGGTGGCGATCACCTTATTCCTAGGGGTTATTTTCATTCATGTATTCCTTGATATTATTATAACCCTTTTTGTACAGTTTTTCTTTAATAAATTAAACTTGATTATTGACAAACTTTGAACTTGTTCTGGGATTTTGTTGTAAAAACGTATACATTGTCCCATAAATTAATTACTAATTCTGTGGAGTCTAGTAACTGGCATTACAAGCTTATGTTTGTTCCTAGTGTTTAAGGTATGAAATTCTTTTTCTTATTAAGGCTATTTATGTTTTATGCACATATATTACATTCTCATAAATATATTGCGATGCCAAAGTTAATATGTTTATTTCTTAAATTTTTTCTCTGAGGGACTCATTACAATTTAGGTTATAAATCGCCTATATAATTATTATTATTATTACTGATAGTATAATTATTACTAATATTAACTTCCTACAAAAAATATTTTGTTTGTGTGTTGTGTTGGTAGTCGTCTTCCAAAGTGTATACGAAAATAGTATGAATATAGTCAATGGCACTTGAATAGTGTAAAATAATTAAAGTCTTTTGATATTTTTAAAAATGTGTCTTTTTTTCTATGGCTTAAATTTAAATACATTTTTATTTGAAAACTCATAGAAAAATTATTCAACTCGGTTATTTCTATACGCAATCATTTTTGTCAACTATTTTTCTGCCCTTGTTATTTAAGGAAATTAATATATTAACTTGGGCATGTCAATACATTTTATTATTAAAAACAAAGTCCCGCTGGATTTTTCCTGGTTCGTCCCAGGACAGAAGTTTTGAACCAGTAGTAATTAAACAAAAGAGTGACTTTAAATAAGTATTTTTTACTATCTATATTGAATAAAAAAGTTTCTGTTACTGTTTCGGCGTTGTGTGCTCGTTTGACAACATTTTCTCTTGTATCGTGGCAGCTTACATAAAATAGCACAAGGACAATCATCCAGAACCAAACAATTATTTGTAGGCCATACGAGTATTTGTTCCTTGCGGGATTCGAAGCTACATCCATGAGCGCCGCAATGCAATGCTGTCACTGCGCTACGGAATCATATAATTTAAAATTAAAAATTTTGTACAGCCGACTTCAATATAAGCGACTTCAAGACAGGTTATTTAAGAATAACTCAATAACCATTGGTCTGACCTTGATCAAATTCATATGGGACCACACGAGAACTATCAGCTTTCATATAAAAAAAGAATCATCGAAATCGGTTCGCCCAGTACAAAGTTATGAGGTAACACACATAAAAAAAAAAAAAAAACATACACTCGAATTGAGTACCGTCTCCTTTTTGGAAGTCGGCAGAAAAAAGGAAAACGTATTAAATCCATCCATCTATCCATTACAGCATATAAAAGTCCTGTGCCTAACAAAGGCTGTCCTCATAGAGGAAATTTTGCATGCAGTCACATTTTTGTATTATTTTAAGTTGTTATCAGGAATAATTATCTTTGTCGCCTTTTACGGCACCTATGGCACAATATGGGGTAGTAGATATTCTTACACTGCCACTAAACAGCTTACATAGGTATTTTATACAATATTTATTATTATAAAAACGCTCCGAGTAATGTACAGTCTGTTATGTACGCCATTGCATCAGATTTGACCAAATATTTTTTTGTTATTTAAGAAAATATTAAAATGTTGCCATAAATAACAAAACCGCTCCACTACATTTTTGTGGCAAAAACAGTAAATGTTTGCATACATTAATAAAATCTTGGATAATGATGTCAGTAAGGAAGAAATATTTCCTGACGGTGTAAGACCGCAGGGCATTTAATAGTCATAAGTGCAGTTTATGTTCCTTGTATCGCAAAGAAATGTGTTCTGGGAGATATTTCGTGTTCTTATGGACAAAATATTTTATATTTTGTAACATATTTTGTAACACACTGTGGTGAAAAAAACAACGCTAGGAAACCTGAATGTCAGAGAAATTTGAATAATGTATTGAAGAGACGTCAAGTCCACCAGCAAACTTTTGGGATCACAGTGGACTGTTCCTTGCCTTATTAACTCTCTAGGAATAGAGAAGCATATGCCCCAGATTCCATTCAATCATATTCAACCTATAAAACTGAAAAGATCCCCTCCCCCATAGATTGCCTTATAGGGGTGGTTTTGCAATTGTCACGCGAGGAAGGCTAGTTCGTAAAAGCAGTTTTTTATTACTTATTTCGATTTGTTATTAAGAAGATGCTGCTGCCCATCTCTCTGTTTCAATATGTCTTTGTCTTTGAATTTTACAATACCCGCGGGATGATATGGGAACGTGGATATTTTTATATCGCTACTACACGATTTCTAGGTGCTCAGGATTGGAACTTACATAATAGGCTGTAACTTGACTTTACCTTTGTAACCTAATAACGCTAAGTAAAGAAATATACATAGCAGAAAACGCTTTTAAAGTATCCCAACTTCAGAATTAGAAGAAATTTGTGTAAAACAATTCACCCTAGTAATTTGAATTCTAAGGTGACTTTACGCAAGCGTGAACCTTCCCGAACAGCCATAATACTGCAGCTTGGGTTCTCTATAGAATTGAAGTGACAAACTAACTTACAGTCCACTTGACGGTAAGTGGCTGCTGCAGTCCATGGACACCTGCAAATCCAAACAAATAAGACTACAGTTTCGTTGTCACCTCTGTGGATTGAGATGGAATACTTCACAGCTTGTTATTATAACATAAACACTCACGCCTGTCACCCAGAGGGGTAGGCAGACACTATGGACTTCCATTTGGCATGATCCTGACACACCTCTCTCGTCTCCCCCACATCTATATACCTACACATACACGCTCGTCGGTTAAAGGTACTCTTGATTTGGCCCATTTTTAATATATCGCCAATTTGGTCAATAAACTTTCGTCTAGGGCGACCCTTCCCGACTCTGCCGTTCACCTCTGCAACATAAATTTGTTTTGTCACTCTTTTCTCATCCATTCTTTCTATATGACCAAACCACCGAAGCATTCCTTTCTTAATCCTGGTCACAACATTATCTTGCAAACCACATTCTTCTCTTATTAAACAATTTCTCACTCTGTCATTCAGATTCATCCCTAACATACTCCTTAATGATCGCATTTCAACAGTATTTATTCTACTATTGTTATTCTACTGGCTTTATATACCCTTCAGAACACAGCAGTGTAAGTACTGATATTTATCGACAAAATCAGCTAAGAGTTTTGAGTCTATCCAGACGGAATTCTAGCTGGAAAAGGAGTCCTACCCTACGTGGTAGGACTCCTTTTTAGCTTAACAGCACTAGTATCACGTGTAGTAGTACATTTTGAATGAAATAACTTGTATTCCTTTTGTAATAAATACTAAAAAAACACAATTTCTTATGTTCACCACCTAGCAGAACTCTAAGACGTATTAGTAACTAGTTGATATTTTTAAGTGGTAAAGCCATGCTGCAGCTATATTATTGATTTAGCACGATTGTGTCAGCTCAAACGTGGTAGAACCACGCTATCACAGAATACCTGCGTAAATTACCAGCTTAATATTGCTGTGTGGCGTATGGAGAGTGTAGAGAATCGAAAACCCTTTAACTGGTAACGAGTCATACCATCTTAGTCCTCAGAGGTGACAATGCATCTGCATTTTCATTCTTAATTGAGGCTAGATGTAGATGTCTATGCGACGCAGTATTCACTTACTATCAGTTATACACACCTACATACATAGTCGCACCCCTGAAAGTGCAGCGTCTCAAATCGTTTACACAGGCGCCTTACACGCTACGAAGCGGAATGCAAAGATCGTTGAATGGAAACTCAATTTGTATCAACATTTACTTGCACCGCAAAAGACGTCAGTATACTTATCTTGTAGTCGTTTATATAATAGAAGAAATAGGTTTCCTCGAATAAGTTTTCTCACCAGATGTCGCTAGTTGACACTAAGGTCAAGTTTTGTGTTACACAATGTTATTAACCTGAGAACTTACTTTTGAGTAAAAGTTTATCAGTTTCTAAAGTATTATATTGATACACAAAACAATGCCTCAGTGGTTTGTTCTTACTAGACATAAATTACAATTTTGTTTTCATAGTCTTAGCGTAAGCGTAAGAATCCAGTGATGCGCGTTCGGCTTGATGTGCCACGTAGCCTCTATGGGATTTTTAGCGGTTGCTACTAAACAAGGTCGACTGTCTCGTTGGTTCGAGTTCGGGTGCGCCCAAAAATCAGTTACATGTTTTGGTGGGTTTTTTTTCTGTCAAGAAATTCAATTCGCCCCGTGCCTCGGAAAGAAAGTAAAGTTGACCTTGTGTCTGGTCTCTCTCCGATCGTGTTAGATTATCCCATCGGGCTATGAGAGTGAAGAAATAGGGAGTCCACCTGTGCTTGCGCCTACATTCGGACACCAGCATCCAGATTCTTGTCCTGCGTAGATGGCTAGTCTCCGTTGAGACCGGTCGCCGTGACGCAGGTCGCGCTTACGACCACTAAACTACTAGTAGAAGAGCTATGAGCTAAGTGGTAGAGCCAAGCTACACCTATATTATGATTGCAGCAGGAATGATTATGTTCGACTTCTCTCACAGAATCCATTACATTACAGTCTACAACATTCCATCGCTGTAAGTACGGCTATATGGCCTTAAAGGAATTATTAAAAGGTTCGACGCTTCGAATAGACCCAGCATATGTCCTTAAAACGAATGTGTTCATCACATCTATCTCCCATTCTCTAAATCTCACTATTTTTTTAAAAAAATACTAGCAAAGCAATGTTAGATTAACATTACTAATATTCCCTGTAACCACTCCTGGTAAGCAAAAAATGCTTGTGTTAGAAGTGGTGTTTAGAGTTCACCGTCCACACCCTATCATTAGGCTACCGTCGTTTAACCATAAATCCCAAACTTGATCTAAGTACAATTCCTGGCATTAAGTTGCATTATACATAATGACCACAAATCAAGGCCGTGGTTTGTGGCAATCAGTTTTTGATGATGATGATGAAGACAAAACAATCCTGATTAAAATGCCGTGTATTAGTAGCTTTGAAGAATCCATCCATCCATTTACTACAGCATATAAAATTCCACTGCTAAACATAGGCATCCCATAATAATTGCCTTATACGTCACGCTTGGCAGGCGGGTTGGCAACCGTAGTTTTATTATTATGGAGTTGTTATCAGGAAGATGCTGCTGCCCATCTCCTGTTCCATTTCCTTGTCTCCTCCAACGACAGCCACGGGACGATAGGAGCTAGTAGATACTCTTACACCGCCACTACACGGTACACGGTGTGGAGTTCAACACACAATTTCTTTTAGAGGATGTCATAAAAGGCAACTAAAGGATGTACCACAAGTATCTTATGGCTCCCTAAAGTTGTAGACAATGCTATTTCACGTGCTTACGCTTTAGCCAAACTGGCGACGAAACCAGCATCTAAAGTGCTTACTGCAGTTCCCCCCCCCCCCTCTATCTTACTCTCTCTCTCCTCTTTGTTTTTTTTATAGGATAAGCGTGAAAAACGAGCACACAGTCCACCTGATGGTAAGTGGATGCTGCGACCCATAGACATCTACATCTATCCTCTGTTACAGATCAAAATGCAGATGCGTTTTCACCCGTGAGGACTAGGATGGAATGCCTCAGTTCCATTAAAAAGGGCCTCCGGCCACCTGCACTCACCAAGCGAAACGCAGAGGTAAACCTCTACTTCACGCTGGTATTCTGTGAGGTCGTGGTACCACCCCGGTTCGAGCCGGCCCATCCATGCGACAGCAAAAGCTGCCGCCTGGCTCTACCACTGTTTAAACTGTCTGCAATTGCTATCGTCAATCTGCCAAACACGATGTTTAAAGCAAATTATTCCTGCGATGGAAGAAGCTATTTTGATTTTTTGTTTGTTTTTGTATTCATTTCATTATCCTTCTCTACCAAATGAGATTTTGCTACATTACCTCTGCTTAGTTTATTGTTTGCTAAGGTGAGAATGTCCCTTTGCATTAAACTCCCATATGTACTACTTTATTCATGACAGTGTAAATAAATATATAACAATCCCGTTTGCTACAAACTAATAATGACGAAGAATCGTTCGTTACATTTCAAGTTTTCTTTTTTACGTTGAGCCGCGCTACATCTACATAATTATATTATTATGGTTGTAGCATAAATGGGCCGGCATGGCTAGGGTAGGATCAGGCTCTTACAAAATAGCAATGTGAAATAATAGCAGCTTAATGCCGCTGTGTTTCGTAAAGTGAATGTAGAGAATAGGTGACCCTTTTTATAGTCTAAAAAATTTCAAATATTCTGTCCTTTTTACCTTTTTAAATTCAAAATGCGTGGTAATGCACACATTCGTGAGACCCGATCGATAGGCTAAAACATTGTTGCCCATAAATCTCATTTAATTTGGGATAATTTCAAATGAAAGTGTTATTATTACCTTAATTACTTGTATTTTTAAAAACTGATTGAAATCATTATTTATATATTTGAACTTAAGTTTAAAATTTGGCTACTATTTGAAAAATAACCCTTTATAGACTGTTTTTCCTTTCCGACTACCCCAGAAGGAGTCAATTTTTTTTGGCACGCTCTGTTGCCTAAACGGCTGGATGGATTTTTACATAATATGGGTGTCGTTAGATTTATCTTAGTTGTGGAAATGACATACGGTATACTTTTCTTTCTTATTAATGTTTTTTAATGACTGTTTTAACCATTAAGATTGATTGTATGTACGCTACTCGTCAATCGATAGAAATCGATCGATCGAATCGATTTTAATGATAAGAAGTATGAGCTAAAATATAATAAATTACAATAGAATGGAATAGAATAGAATAGAATGGAATATAATGGAATAGAATGGAATAGAGTGGAATAGAATGGCATAAAATGGAATAGAATGGAATAGAATGAAATAGAATGTAATAGAATGGAATACGATGGATTAGAATAGAATAGAATATTATACAATATAATAGAATTGAATAAAATAGAATAGAATAGAATAGAATAGAAAAGAATAGCATAGCATAGCATAGCATAGCAAAACGTAGAATAGCATAGCATAGGATAGCATAGCAAAGGATAGGATAGGATAGGGTTGGATAGGATAGGATGGGATGGTATGGGATAGGATGGGATGGGATGGGATGGGATGCGATGGGATGGGATGGGATGGGAAGGGATGGGATGGGATGGGATGGGATGGGATGGAATGGATTGGAGTGGAATGGAGTGGAATGGAAAGGAATGAAGTGGAATGGAGTGGCTTGGAGTGGAGCGGAGTGGAGTGGAGTGGAGTGGAGTGGAGTGGAGTG
>JAVANC010000029.1:23917870-24017870 GCA_033319125.1 Parnassius glacialis | reverse complement strand
CGAAGTAATACTTCTTTTTAAGTATGCTGGTGCTTACATCCCGAGTCGCCGAAGCCGCAGCCCAGGCTTGATAACACTGGCTGCGGGCTGTTCGAAAGAGATACCGCGGCTCCGGAACGTAAGGGCACTGAAGTAACACGGATGGTTTTTAGTCAGTAAAAGTCTGACACTCCCTTCCGCTCCACCCACAGCGAAAGGCGTCATTAGATGATTTTCCATCCGCAAAAAAAAAAGGCTTGATTGTTATCAAGCCTTTTTTTTTTAACTTTTTTTTTTAACTGCATTACGCAGTAAGCAGCAGTGTTCTGCTGCTTACTGCGTAATGCAGTTTTACAGGAGCGACCAAACCAAGGCTGAGATCTGCCTCCGATGGTTACCACAGATGATGGAATAAATAGTTCCATTCCCTGTAGCACCACATCAGTGACAGAGTCAGTAACAGCGCTGGGATCATCCGGCGAGAAGCAAACCCGCCCCCAAGGGTTGGATGCAAAGAAAGACCGCATTCCGTCCCAATCCGCCGACCTGTAATGCTAAACACGGCGGCAACCTGCAGAACGCAACCGCGATGGGAGCGTGAGTGGCACCATACTCCGGATCAGACAGTGGTCCGAAGAGCCGAGAGGGGCATCGACGGAAACCTGATATCCGTCCAGATGAGAGGTCAGCAGAAGGTCCAACAGGGAAGGTGTATGATCCTCCACATCTGGAATCCACGAAGGCGAAGTAACCAGTTATGTCAGACCATATGCCAAGGCAAAGCCATAAACAGATTTCCCCGCATGATCGGTAAAACGTGTACCGAGCCATTCAGCATGGTGGGCGTTAAAATTGCCAAGGATCACGATCTCTGCGGATGGGACCTGTTGTAGCAAGGAATTTGCAGCCATTTGGACGTGGTCGATGAGTCGGTCTGTTTCGGCATTACCGCTATGGGACCTATAGAGGCACCCGTAGACGCGCGGATAGTCGTCGCTGTCTACGCGTAGCCAAAGGATGGACAGGTCCGAACTTTCAAGACTGCCGAGGCGTCGAGAACAGATGTCCTCTCTTACATACACGCAAACTCCAGCCCGAGGCACAAAGGAGTGCTCTAATTTGTACCCCGGGTAGAAGAGATACGAAATATCAGCCGAAGAGGAAACCTGCGTCTCGGTCAGGAAGAACAAGGCCGATTTCGCCGTCTCGAGATGGTAGTGGTCGGCGTTTAGGTTAAAGTGAAGTCCCCTGATGTTGCAGAAATTCACGGATAGCGTGGCAGGGGTCGCCTTGGTATTTTTGCTTAGTTTGCCCCGAGCTCTTCACGCTGGTTTTTTGTGAGGTCGTGGTACCACCCCGGTTCGAGCCGGCCCATCCGTGCAAGAGCAAAAACTGCTGCGTGGTTCTACCACCGTTCAAAGTAGTTTAGTTAGTTTTAACTGAGCACAAATAATGTGTGTATCGGCCATAGCATTTACTTATCATCAAGTGGACTGTGTGCCCGTTTGTCACCCTTACCTCTATAAAAATGGATTCTCTCACCTCGCCACCTCGCGGATATTATTTAATTTGTGAAAAGTTTAAAACTAAATTACAATCTCGGTGTACTCTAAGTGCAAGATCGGATAATTCGTTGTATAAACGTGTCACCTGCGGCTGGTTAAAGCAGGCACGTACTCGGGCTCAGCTGAAACGTTAAAACTTAGTACTTCAAGTTGTTATTATTGACTTTTATCAAAAGTTCTCTTCCTGTATAATTGTAACTTAAGATGTAATAAGGTTGATTTACAAAAACTCTGCATATAGGAATTTATTCTGTGGATTTATGTGTTATGCACATAATATTGTTCATGGACTAACATAAACGGAATAATTATTTGTAGGCTTTTGCTACGGGGATGGACTCCGTATGTAGACCTTGAACTTCGAACCTCTTGACCCTGAAACTGCATAGTGACACGCACAAACAGACACACGCACACGATCACACGCACACGCCCACGCTCACGCACACGCACACGCAAACGCATGAACAACGCACACACACACACACACACACACGCGCGCGCGCGCGCGCACACACACACACACATACACACGCACACACACACTCTTACACTCTCACACAAACACACACACACACACACACACACCCTAGGTATAGGTATTTCTTGACAGAAAAACCCAATAACTTTCGGATTCAAACCCGGGGACTACACGAACAGCAATCACGTTTATGAATATTGGACCAACGAGGCAGTCATCTTCAATACATCACCAATTTAGTCGATAAATTTCCGTCTAGGTGTTCCATGTAAACTCTGGTAGTCACTCTTGTAAGCTTATTATTATATGTAAACTTTCAAATTGTCCAACTGTTTGTTTTTTGTCGTGTTTATCTTGTGAACACCTGAGCCCAAAAATGTATGGAAACGTCTCCTTCTCTTTTGTTTTGTTACTATTTCTGCATATATTTTTTCTTTTTTTATCATAGTCTGATGCGTATTATTATTATTTAATCATTAGTAAAGCTTACGAAGTGTTAGCTGTGAAGCATTCTACTCGAGTCAGGTATAATAACATCTACTATCCTTATAGGTGCGAAATATAAATTAGCTAATATTCGCGTAATTATGTAAAATTATGTGTCTAACCTAGGTTGAAGAGCAGTTAATAATAAATTAAGTAACACAATATGTACATAATACAAATTAAATAGGAAACCTGAAAGGAATATGAAATAAGTTAATATACGCGATAAAATCCGTAAGAACTAAATTAATTTAAATGAGTAGTGTTCGCGTAAACATAAGAAATCATTAAGGAAAAACCGCCTTCAAAAACCAAAAAGAATTCCACATAGTAGCTTCCGAAGTCGGTACTAAGATATAAAGCACCGACTATAATGCGGCTTTTTTTGAAGTTGGTTTTTATATTTTTAAGGTAAGTTAAGTAATAGTTTTAAGTTAAAAACTAGAATGTCATTTAGTTATATTAGCAACTTTATCCCTTATTTTCTCACTCTCAGGGATGAAATATTATTCTTAAAATGTATATAAGAGTATATAACCTATTGAATAAAAATTAATCATTCAAATTAGTTTAGCCAAAGAGTTAAGGCGATTAAGATGATTAATAGAAGCGGGCGTTACTTTGCGGAAATGCATTATATTAAATATTATGTCAAAAAGCAATTAGCTAAGATCCGCGTAATACATGCAGGACGTCGATGGATGCAGGTGACTCAGGACCGTGCTTGTGGGAGACCTATGTTCACTTGTAAAGGGTTGTAATGATGATGATTATTATGATCTTATGCATTATTGCCTAAAGTAACTTTAGATCACTTTTATTACCTTACTAGCCAACCATCCCGGCTTGGTCAAGGACCATTTTCTTATAAATTTTTTATTGTTAAAAAATCTTCAAATTTTTTGACAAAATATAGCCTGTAATGAATGAATGAAAACAATCCGCGTAGTAAAAAATAGGTGTGCCTCACCTAGTTTGGAGAGTACTCAATTGCATGCACTATCCCTGTCACCACTAATCCCCGCACCACTACTCCCAACACCACTACACAAGGAAAGACACCACCGTCGATAATACGACACGAGTTTCGCCTCTACACAAGGCATCCTCGGATTAAGTAGACTCTGCGGTGGCTAACCGCTAAGTCTATCTTAGTTATTATAGTGTTGTAGATTGTTGTAATGTTATGAGTTTATTTTATTTTAAGTAATTTCGAAGTGAATTCACCTCTTTGTTATTCACACACGATGTACATTACAGTTTCTAGGATTATTTCCCACATAGTCAAGGATACATAGATTCACAGTTCACAGCATTACTATCAAGTGAACTGTGCTGTGTACACATGCGGTGACACCATATTATGATATTATATTTTTTACTTGTATAAAGCATTCAGTTTTAGTCCGCATGGGTGACATTGCATTTGCATTTTAATTCCTAATCGAGATCTACAAAAGTTAGACAGTGTGCTCATTCTTATTTTTTTTGTATAAAAAATTGTTTATCTGATGTCACTTCTAGCGATGTTCTTTAGCACTGAATAATTATTATGCGATACCACGCATAACCTCTAAAACTGCTTAGTATCTTTCACGGGACGCCTCCGCAAGGATATTTTTCTGCTGGTTTATGTACAAAACATGTAAACATAAAGGAGATCAAAAGAACATATGCATATGAGCGATCTTAGAATCGAAACCTTAATTGAAGTCTTATAAAAGTCCTTAGCTAAACGGAGCCCTATCCTCCCCAAGATTACTGCAGAGGGTACTTTGCCATAATTGGCATGCTTAGCCGTGGGTTGGCAACTGATGTTTACTAATTGTTTGAGTTGTTAACAGGAAGATGCTGCTGCCCATCTCCTGTTTCAGTTTCCCTATGTCGCTACTTACGATACCTACGGGATTTTATGAGGTAGTAAATATTCTTATACTGTCAGTGCACGGTTTTCATCATTCTATCTTTTACACACAATATGTATATGCGTAATAAATTGCTTACTTCATCTTGAATGCTGTATATGTATGAGAATGAGAATCATATCACTTGATTTTGCAACATATTATATATTTTTTGTTGTTAAATTTATTTTGATTGTCCGTAGTTAGTAACAATACTGTCGATGTTATTATGTGATCATTTGTTAATTTCTTGTTATTATTTGTGTATATTTTACGGGGGTTACATAATCACTGTGTGACAAAACACCTTTCTTGTAAATAAAGATTTATAAATATCTGGAATGATGTCTCCTTCAAATGGTGAAAGAATTTTTGAAACAGGTGCAGTGTTTCCGGAAATTACCCCCATATATACACAAACTCACAAAATTTGCACTCTGTCTATAATCTATAGTGTATACGAACAAGTGGGATGCGGGAAGTAGAGACTGTGTAAGAAGCTCCGAAGGTGGTTTTTGGCCATTTTGACCCCCTACGAGTGTAATGAGAATTTTTTGCCCGTATTCAACCATGACCCTCATGATATTCTCTACATGATATGCTATTCAAACTGACTATGCCTAAAGTTCGAGCCACTCCCAATTTTCGGTTTTTGGTCGTTTTCACCCCCTAGGAGTGTAATGAGAACTTTTGCCCCTATTCAACCATGACCCGCATGGCATCCTCCATATGATAAGCTATTCAAACTGACTAGGACTAAGTTCGAGTCACCCCCCCAACTCATTTCTAAAGTCTTTACTTCCAATAAATAAAATTGGAGTGTCTGTTTGTAATGTCAAAATAATTATACGTTATATAGTCATAATTTACAGTAATTATACCAAAAAATTGAATAAAATTGTCTAGCTGGCTGTCAGTCTGTTTGTTTTGGCTACTCTTCGAAATGGCTGGATTGATTTTAACGGGACTTTCACTGCAGACAGCTGATATTATAAGAAGTTACTTAGGCTAGGCTTTTATTTTACAAAAAAAATAGTTTTCCACGCAAATAATAAAACCCAATAAATCCATTCGTAATAAATTCCACGCGGATAAAGCCGCGGTAAACACCTAGTCTTAAAATAAGTATAAATAAAAAAGAATTACTAATTTCCGTGAATATTTACTTAAGGACCGTCCTTAGATCGACGGTATATGGTGTACATGGCGTCTTCAAACACGATTGTTTACTTAATGATTAATTGGTAATTGTGTGATTTACTAAATAAACAAATGATATGCTCTGAAAACTTTTTGTTGTGTAGTGGTGGGTTAAGAGAATCCACTTCCCCTTATCCTTCTGAGGGTGTCGTATGAGACCTCAGAAGATGAAGCGGGAAATGGGCAGCAGCAGCGTATGTAATGGGTTGTAATGATGATGATGTTATACGTGACACACTACACTACACTACACATGGTAGA
Source organism: Parnassius glacialis (assembly GCA_033319125.1). Lineage (NCBI taxonomy): Eukaryota > Metazoa > Arthropoda > Insecta > Lepidoptera > Papilionidae > Parnassius > Parnassius glacialis. Next base: position 24,011,994 of record JAVANC010000029.1, on the reverse strand, counting down.
ACCACGCTGCAACTGTACTATGGTTGTAGCACGAGTCGGTCGGCTCGACCAGTGTGACCGCTTTCACAGAACACCAGCGTAAAATAGTAGCTGAATGCTACTGTGTTTCGTATAGTGAGTTTAGACAACCCGACAACATTATTACTATAAACGAGGCGTTCTATCTTACGGGCCATAACATGTACTTACCATCAGGTGGACTGTGTGTTCGTTATATTATCTATTCCATTTTATGTATAGTTATATTTAATATTTTTCAAATAACTACTTTAAATCAAATAACTGCTTTATTAAAATGGCTCCCGTCGACCGTATTTCCAAAAGTATTGTTGAGAGAAATCAAACGCACAGATGGAATAAGTTACCAGGAAGTTGTCGGAATTACGTTTCTATTTTATTTTCTGAAATATTTTTCCTGTTAATGCTTTTAAATTACTGTTCCTAAATAAACAGTCTTAATATCTTCAGGTTTATACAGTTGTTTTTTACGTGTTAAACTTACCTTGATTCAGGGCGGCGTTGTTTTATAGTTTCAGAATAAAAGAATAAGAACGGTAAGATCAATAACTACCAGAGTTCGTCTGGATAGATATCACCCTCTTACCTATTTCTGCCGGCAAACAGTAGTGCTTGCACTGGTGTGTTCCAGTCTGACATGTATATATAGCCAGGATTATTGCAGGCTGAGAGGCATTCCAACTTAGTCCTCATAAGTAACAAAACAGCTGTAGCCTTCTTTGTTTAAAGTTAGATACAGATGTCCATGGGCTGAAGTAACCACTTACGTGGGCTGTAAGTTTGCTTTCCAAATCAATTTTAAAAAGAAAATAATTAATGATTTCTTATATTGACAAGAACACTACACATTAAATAAAACTACTTTTACGGATTTTATCGCGTTTAATTAAACTTATTTTTAATTACCGACGTTTCGCGTGCTTTACACTACCGTCGAGTCCAGTACAGTCCTAGTGGTAGAAAATTTTGTCCGCCATAATGAATTGAGTGTTACGTCGTTATATTTTTCGTATTCTTCTCAGTAAATCCTTTCATTTGGTACTAATATCATGGAAGTGCATAAAAAATAAGTATTCCGCCATCTTTAGGAGCTCGCCATATTGATTTCAGAACGATGTCACGTAACTAACAATGCATTGTCATCCAAATTAAACGTGTATGCAAAATTTCGGTTCAATCAGTTGAAGATAACTATTTTAAAATCCAGTTGCAAGATTTGATCTTAACAAACAATCATACAAACATAGCAAGTTAAACAAAAACTTGTAAAAATCAGGCCTAAGAGTAATGTTAACGCGAGAGAGCGCGCTATTAAAATTTCATAAGGCCCATAAGGCCTAGTTCGGGTCCGCGCCAAACGATAATAGAGATCTATACACGTCGAACTGACGTCGCACCAAACGCCGAGACTACGAAAATCTCAAAATCTCAAGTCAACAAACTACCATCAATATAAATATAAGTAAACCAAATATTAAACTATTGATGTCATCGTGGCGCAGTGGCTCTCGATTTTCGATTCCTTTGATTTTCTTATCAAGTTTTTGTATGGATGTTTGTCTGTGTGAAATTTATATATGTAAACTGCACCCTCCATACAGAAGAAATTCCTAGTGTGGAAGTAACTTTAACTCATAAAAAAGCTCTTACACGCTACACAACAACACAATTACAAGTACACAATGTATATTATAATTGACTGTGTATTGGCGGTGTAAGAATATTAACTACACTCTATTACTCCGTGTGTGTCTCAAGAGGCAACAGAGGGAAACAAACCTATAAGCACCAGCATCTTCCAAGCAACAATTAAAAATAAAAAAACCTGTGGTTGCCAACCTGCTTCTTAAGCTTGGCAACTGTGACAAATATCCACTGTATGGAGCAATCTATGGGTAAGGTCTATGTTCAGCAGTGGCCTTTTGTTAGGCTGCTAAAATCAAAAATCAGTCCTACTCTGCGGTACAGTGCCAAAATCATTTACCATGTTCTCACCCTGAATAACTCTACTTAGCCTTTGGGCAAGAAAAAAATAATCCTGACGTCTCCCGCAGTTATATATCCAGATACGAGTTGGTATACGAAAAGAAAAAATGAATTTCACCCCGAAATTGCATTGTATTAGAAATTATGTTTTTTTTTATAAAGATTTAATTTAATTTCCAACCAATCCATTTGACAAATATCATTTTAATCTACGAATATTTCAAAATGAGATTCCGCTGACCGGAAAGGAAACTGAAAGAAACTCCGCAGATATTCTTTTTCTTGTCATTGTTTTAAATTTCAAATAAGTATAACATTTTATATATTTATTTGTAAGGCCTACAAATAATTATTCCGCGTATGGATATTTGTCTTCATGCAATCTATATTTGTAAACTGCCTCCACGATACAGTCCTATTTTTTTTATGGAATAGGGGGCAAACGAGCATGCAGCTCACCTGATGGTAAGTGACTACCGCCGCCCATGAACAACCGCAACACCAGGGGAATTGCAGATGCGTTGCCGAACTTTTAGAAAGGTGTAAGCTCTTTTCTTGAAGGTTCCTAAGTCGTATCGGTCCGGAAAATTCGCTGGTGGTAATTGATTCCACAAGGAAGTCGTGCGAAGGAGAGAACTTCTTCTAAATCGCACAGTGGTGGACCGCCAATCATACAGATGGTATGGATGATAACGCGAGTTTTTTCGCGATGTGCGATGGTGAAATTGAGCGGCTGGAATTAGTCCGAACAATTCCTCAGAGCACTCCCCGTGATAGATGCGATAAAATACGCAAAGAGATGCAACATCTCTACGCAGTGCCAGTGTATCGAGCCGATCAGAAAGAACTCGGTTGTCGACGATTCGAACTGCTCTGCACTGGATGCGGTCAAGTGGAAAGAGCTGGCACTGGGGTGCACCGTGTGTGAGGATAACGTTTAAAAAAATTGGAATTAAAATTGGAATTGAATATAATACTAGCTGTTTCCCGGCGCGTTACTGCCGCAGAAGAAATAATGGTGGTAATATCATTTTAAATTTGGAAGAGTTGTACTGTTTAATTAGGAATGATAATCCAGGTGATATTGCAGAAGCTTTTAATGATACATTTATGAATCCTGTACAGAACTGCAAACCAATAAATTACAGAAGTAACATTGAACGTATATCAAATTCATTGTTTATGAATCCAACAACGCCCGATCATATAGTTAAAATAATTAATAGCTTAAAAAATAAAACAAGTGTTGGTCACGATGAAATAACCACTAGAGTATTGAAATTTTGTAATTTTCAGTTTGCTCGGCCGCTTAGTCACATTATCAACTTAACTATAAATAAAGGGATTTATCCTGATAAGCTAAAAATAACAGTAATTAAACCTATTTTCAAGAAAGGGGATAAAGAAGATTGTAGAAATTATGGCCCAATTGCTCTGGTTTCTGTCATTTCCAAAATTTTTGAGAAAATCATATATACAAACATATATAATTATTGCGAACGATACAATTTACTAGCAGACGAGCAATACGGATTTAGAAAGGATAGATCTACGAATCTAGCCATATATCACATGATAAAAGTTGTATCGGAATGCCTCGACGATCGCGTTCCAGTAACTGCTATTTTTATGGATATGTCAAAAGCTTTTGATTACGTAAATCATGAAAAGCTTCTGCAAAAGTTATATATGTATGGTATCAGAGGACCTATATTTGGTCTTGTATCGTCATATTTAAATAACCGATTTCAGTGCACAGAAATCTCTTATGTTAATGAGGAAAATCGATTTGAAGTGCAAGTACGATCTCAGTCACAGCTTGTAAAGTTTGGTGTACCCCAAGGAAGTATACTTGGGCCGCTTCTTTTTCTATTGTACATCAATGACCTACTTAGACATGTACAGCATGAAATGATCCTTTTCGCAGATGATTCTACTGTTATGATAAAAAATAACAGCAATAAACCATACGGACGGCTCCGTGGCGCAGTGGCTTAGCAATGAGTTGCTGCGCTGGGGGGCGCGGGTTCGAATCCCGCACGGAACAAGTATTTGTATGGCCTACAAATAATTGTTCCGGGTCTGGATGTTTGTCCTTGTGAAATTTGTGTTTGTAAACTGCCTCCACGATACAGGAGAAAATCCTAGTGTGGGGGTTACGTTTTTAAAAAAAAAAAAAAAAAAAAAGAATGTGTTATTCCTGAAGCTTTGTCTGATATTATCAATTGGATGAAAGCTAATGATCTCGTCATAAACCTAGATAAGACAAAATATATGCAGTTTCATCTTCCCCAAAACCGGAAACAAGAGACTGTTTTTGTTAAGTATGAAGGGCATTTGATTGAGCGAGTAAAACAAATACGTTTCCTTGGTGTATTGGTTGATGAATGTGTAAGCTGGAAACCGCATACCGAATATCTTACAAGTAAAATTAGTAAATTTGTTTATCCTCTAAGAAAATTAACACAAACTGTCTCACAAAAAGCTGCACTTACTGCTTATCATGGATACGTTGCCACCAACTTAAGATATGGTATAATACATTGGGGAGGTGCGGCTGATGTTAACCTGTTGCCATTGTTTAGTATGCAAAAAAAGTGTCTCAGAGCAATGTTTGGTGCCAAACAAACAGACAGTTGCAGACCTCTGTTTGTAAAATTAAAAATTCTGGATCTGCCCTCGTTGTACATATGCCACACCTGCTTATTCGTCAAAAGTAATTTTGCATTATTTTAACTCGCACATTGCTAAGCACCCGAGGCAAACAAAGAGTAATGTTACTGTTATACCGTTTCACACATCTAGGACAGCCTTTTTCTCAAAAAGTTTTTATGCATTAGGACCAAAAATATATAATCATTTACCTGACAAATTAAAAGAATTAGAAATAAAAAAAATTAAGAATAAATTATTATAATTATTGACTGAAAGATGTTTTTATTCCTTAAAAGATTATTTGAGCTACAAACTTACATTTTAAATTAATTGACATTTGAAATATTTTCTGAATTATGTTTTAAGCAAAGAGTATTCAAATCACTACGTTTTAGTTATAAGCTTACATGTATTTTGACATATCAATATTCCATTCATAGTCTTTAGATTATACTGGTATAATTCCATTGTACTTTTGACATTATTATTTATAATCCAAGTTTGTTAAAATAAAACATTGTATGACATTATGCTTTATTATCCGTGTTATTTGATTTCATTTAATGAATAATGAGATGATGTTTTAAGTTCCATAATTTTAATAATATTGTAAGCCTTATCTAGGCAGGTTGTGGTGATACTTAATTATTTTTATAGTGTTAAATCTCTTAAACCTACAACTAGCACAAAAAATGACTTATTCTATTCTATTCTATTCTATTCTAATATATCCATTTAAGTTGAATGATATATAACTTTAAAAAAAAATTTTGTTGCAATACGCACGCCATAAGTTAATTGTACTATGCCTATAACCTTCGCACAAGTGCAAGCAATGACTTGGCAAATATTTACCACAATTTTATGAAAGGTGTGGCAGCCCATAAAATACTAACAAACAAAAATTATTTTTTATATATTATTAGATAATAATATAAAATAGTTATGGACTTAAATATAATTGTTAACTTCGTTTTTTTTAAACAACCCCGTTAGGTTTCTTACTGACTCTTACCACGGCAAAGGCTTTTCCAAACCGCTGGTAAATCTATACACATATAAATAAAATTAAAGTGTCTGTCTTTAATATTAAAATAAGTAGCTTTTATTAAGCTCAGGTGGTTATTTGCATGGTATTAAGACAAATAACCATTTATAAAAAAAATTGGTCTGTCTGTCCGCGCTAATCTTCGGAAATGCTGAACCGATTGTGATAAAACATTACAAACAGATATAAAGCAATGCCAGGGAAGAGAGTATCTAAAACGGAGAATAGGCAGCAACATCTTCCTGATAACAACTCAAAATTATAAAAAAATGTGGTTTCCAACCCGCCTGCCAAGCGTGGCAACTGTTCAGAAGTGGACCTTTTATAGGCTGTAACTGATGGAATCATGCAAATAATTAGAAATAAAAGAAGTAAATAATTTCGGTACTCTTCTCAAAATTTCCGGATCGGCCTAATAGACTGTTTCGTGGAAGGTTGCCAATATCAAAAACAATGGCGTGCTCGTTTGATAAACTCGGTCGCCGCCTGATGGACCTTTACCACACAATATCATGTTAATGAATTTAGTGCAGACGGATGCTGTGTTAATGTAGCTATAGGATTCGATTTTCACGCGTGCACGTACCAAATTGAGGGATATTTGTTATGTATTTGTCCTATTTGTTGATACTTTAAGGTTAGATTGATTTCTACCGGTATTTTTATTTAAGTAACTTACATGAAGTGGTGGAGTAAGTAACTAACACATATCACCTCATGGGTGTCATAAGAGGCGACAGAGGGAAACAAATCAGGAGATGGGTTATCAAGGTGCTGTTGATCTTGAAAACTACGGAGGATATCCGCCTATGGGGCAATCTATGGGGGGCCTGTGTTAGCAGTGGCTTTAATAGGCTGTAACGGACACGGTAAGCGTGACAATCGAGCACATAGTCCACCTAATGCATACACATCTGTTGTTGCTTGAACTATAAGGTCGGCTTATTGCCACTTCAGCCTGCTGATCCGCTGCGCTATGTCAGTTATACTCTTTTTGTTTTGCGGATATCTTCGTTGCAGCAGAGGAACTTCAAGCGCTCTCCGTAGCTTGCTTGATTAATGAAAAAGTAGAAAGCAACAGATTATAATCATTAATTATCTCTTACTGAAATTAAGTATTAATTATCTTTATACTTGTCTCTTCCTATTGTCATTTAGTTTAACAAAAGCCTTTTCACTTTTGCCTTAAACATACCCACATTATAATTGGATGGAAAGACAGATTCTGGCAAATTATTCTACTACTTGATGCACGCATTATGAACGACGAAGCAAATCGTTTGGTTCAATTGTGTGGTGTGTCGGCAAAAAGGGATGGAGACCAGCCGAGCGTCCGAATAGAAAGGGAGGAATTAAGTTATAAAATTAATGTTCGTCACATCAGTTTTACAAAATAAACTGCCTCGATGGTGCAGCGGTCGTAAAAGCCCTGTGTTCGATTCCCGGGTTGGGCCAAAATCATTTTTTTCTCACCAGAAATTCTCAGTAAAAGCCCGGAGTCATGAAGGTGGCAGTGTTTTACCCTCGGAAAGCACATAAAACCGTAGGTTTTGCGCCTAATCTCTCTCCGCGCGTGTTAGATTACCAGCCCATCGGAGTATAAGAGTAAGGGGAAAAGAGAGTGAAACTGTGCTTGCGCACTATAACCCTGTTCAACGCAGATGGCTAGCCTTTGTTAAAACTGACCTCCGTGACTAAAATTCTATCTGCAGGACATTGTTACAAAAAATGAGGTACACTATTTTTTTTATAGAATAAGGGTCACCTTTATATCACCTGATAATCTGTCACCCTTATTCTATAAAAAATAAAAAAGTGTAGCTGATGGTAGGTGGATGCTGTGGCCCATAAACATCTTCATTTATCCTCAATTAAGAATCAAAATACAGATGCGCTGTCACCTCTGAAGACAGAGATGGAATGCCTCGTTTCCAGTAAAAAGGGTCTCCGGTTCTCTACACTTACCATACGAAACACAGCAGTGTTAAGCTGCTATTTTACGCTGATATTCTGTGGGAGCGTGGTTTTTCCGCGATCAACCCGACCCATTCGTGCTACAACTAGGTATACCACTAATATAGCTGCAGCATAGCTCTACCACGTACACTGGCTCTACACGTCTGCACACATCTGCAAACAACAACACTTACTATATGAAACACAGAATTATTAGGCTGCTATTTTACGCTGGTATTCTGTGAGAGCGTGGTCCTTCCCCGGTCGAGCAGAACCATTCGTGCTGCAATCACTACATAACTGCAGCATTGCTCTACCACGTGTAAAATTGTATAAAAATTAAACTTTATTGTTCTATTAAACTTTTAAAAAGGTTTCACATTGTGTAATGACTTTTATACTCATTTATTGTCAAATTTAGTTAAAACGTTTTCATATCATTATAAACAAAATCCAACATTTCATAATTTCCGGTTCCCTGAGAGGAAGCTGTGAAATTTCATCACAAACAAGAGCTGTATCGATCTGAGGGTTTTACTTTAATAACAAAGGTTCACTTTTAATACCCTTTCAATCAGTTTAAACAAAGGAGGTAGTTGGTAAGAATCTCTAAACACTTCATAAACGATTCCGTATATTTCTTTTTTATGAATACAAAACATAATTATATTATTAAATAAACTAATTTTTCGGATTATATCGCTTTTCTTTTAATTTATTAAACTTATTATTATTCTTTTTATGTACCCTAAGCACCAAAAACGTCAGGAATTAAAAATAAGTTAAATTAAACGCCCGTAAAAATAATTTTATTAAATGTTAATTATTCGCGTAAATATTAAAAATCATTATGATTATATTATTATTTCTTATTCCAAAAGTCTCAGTCTGTTGTATCCCCTGTGTATGTTATGCCCTTTTCCATTCTTCACGGCTTAGGCCATTTTGTGTCCAGTCGGTACAGAAGTCGTCGAGTCCATCCCGCCATCTCCTCCTAGCCCTGGTGCTTCATCGTGGAAATTTGTGTGGGACCCATTCCCTTGAACGTTTGGCCCGATTCGAGTTTTGGAGCACTCTACTGATCATAGATCTGACAATTAAGCTCTCAGGATACTGATTTCCATGGCTTACTGGTATACTCTAAGTGCGGAATTCTAATTTCCTGTCAAATACCAAGTCTAATCACCGTAGTTTAGTGTGGGCAGAATGCACATGTCCATTATTTGATTATATTATATCATCATCATCATCATCATTACAGCGCTTCACAAATCCACTGCTGAACATAGACCTCCCCCAAGGAACGCCACAAAGTACGGTCTTGAGCCACCTACATCCATCGATTATTTGTATATCTTACCAGGCCGTCACTCCACGTCGTGGCGCTTTACACTTCGCTTACCGGTACGAGGTTACACTCGATTAAAGTATGTGAATATATTATAAGAAGCAATATTTTTACATTTTTTTATAATGATTAAAGAATAATATCCTCCGTCCTTTGTGGGACTAAGCCCACGAAGGACAGAGGCGCACATTTTTAAATATTTTAATTAGTGATTTTAATTTTCATCCTATAGGATTAAATTTATCTTTTAATATATGTTATACAAGTGTATAACATTATTTAAAAGATAAATGTACTTTTAAATTTTTATATCATCATCATTATCATTACAGCCTATCACAAGTCCGAAAGATTAAGACTTTTCTGCCCATAAGTCTGTCTGGGTAAGTACCAACCTCTTACCTAATTCTGCCGTCAAATAGGACCAGAGCCAGTACAATTACAGGCTGTGAAGCATTCCATCTTAACCCTCAGGAGTGACAAAGCACCTGTAGCCTTCTTTTTATAAATTTGGCTGCTGGTATGGACTGCAATAGCCACTTATCATCTGATGGAGTATAAGTTCGTTTGTCAATTTAGTTTTATAAAAAAACCTTCCCAAAGGAGTCGTTGTTCAAAAGTTTTAAAAAAACAGAGACAGTCATAAGCACTGCCGACATAAGTAAAAGCTCAATAATATATTTGTATACAAGACACAGTTTGCTTTACTAAGCTACGCGTAGTAGACTTGTCAAGGTCATCGGTGACGTGAACCGATAAGTTTTTCCTCTACCAAAAATCGCTCAAAGCAACTAAAGAAGTTTTCACTGCAAAAAATTAATATGTATTAATTAATTAAGTACAATTTTTAAGGAACCCTAAGCTAACAATTAAGATCAAAGCACTCAAAAATCGGGCAACGGTTTATTAAATCGTCGTCAACAAAGAGATCGTGACGTCGCATCGTTTCGTGTTGTGACCTCCGCGTACCAGCTACTGGTAATTATCTAACGGATTATTATGACTAAATACTCGATAAGTTATTATTGCTAAGGCGACATCGAGTATAATTCTTGATGCGCTATGACAGCGAAAGCGAATCTTAATCTCGTTATGAATCTGAATCGTATAAAACTAGTGTAGACCTTGTAGTATAGCTGTCACACGTTGCCCATCAGTTATTTAGCTGAGATTATACCTTATACCTTAAAAAAATATTTCTTATATTTACGCGAAGATTACACATTAAATGCAACTTTTGTTTACGGATTCTATCGCGTTTTATTTAACTTTTAAATTCCGTTTAAGTTTCGGGTGCTTTACAGCACTCATGATCACGGGGGGACTGAGGTGTTTGACATAACGATGTCATAGTTAACCCGGCTACCTTAAGTTTTTGAAGTCTGCAGTTTGTAAATTTGTTCAAGATCGTCCTCCCCATTACATTAGATTTGGTAGACCACAAATCCTCGCAAAAGAACACCGATGAGTACCAAGGATGATTCGCGAGGCTATTGAAATTAAAAACCATCCTAATTTTAATGGAGAAGATGGATGGGTGCTGCCATCTGCTTGGGATACTGAAGTTAATAAAACTAAATCTAAACCCAAGTATACCAATGCAAGACTTCAAGATACTGTAAGCTAATTCTGCGTAGATGAGACCAAAAATTAATATTCAAAAACTGAAGGTAGCCGGGCTAACTATAACATTGGTATGTCAAACACTTCAGGCCCACCGTGATCATGAGTGCTGTAAAGCACCCGAAATGTCGGTAATTAAAAAGTTAAACTAAACGCGATAGAATCCGTTAAAATTACTTTCGTTTATACCTTAAAATTCCGAAAAGATAGCCGCGCGCTGAGTTCCCCGTATATTAACAGACGTCTAAAAGAAGGCGAGAGTTGACATTTCAAAGTTAATTTTAAACAATAATTGAAAGATACTTTTTGCTCACGTTTCGTAACCGTAGATGAAACGTGGGTACAGCATTTTTACCTGGAGTCGAAAATCCAAAAGAAGGTATGAAAACAATAACCGGAGTTTATTATGCATCATTAATCAAAAAACTGCGCGAAGAACTATAGAATAAATGTCGAGCAAAATTGCGTGCTGGAGTGCTTTTTCATAATGATAACGCCTCTGCCCATCTATCTGGTGTTGCAGGCGCTGCCATCCGACCTCATCATATTCTCGAGTGCGAATGATTTTCACCATTTTACTTACCTGTCAAAGCACTTGCACGGTATAAAATTCGTCGAGAACGATGAGATTATGCGTGCTGTAGAGGCCGTTTCCGAGTCCCAGGATCAAGCCTTTTTTTCTAAGGGAATTAACTAATTAACAAAACTCTATTCAAGGTGTATTAGCTTAAAGGGCGATTACATTGATTATAAATTACATATGCTCGTACTTATCCCAGTGTTTCATTGCGTTTCCAAAAAACTTATTGATGAACTAGTGTATATACATAAATATATATATACAGACAATTACTAATATGGGATCAAGTTATACCGGTGATGATAATTAAACCTCAGTCAAAGTCACGAGGCCTCTATTGTTAATTTCCCAATACATAGTAGATGTGCTTAATTGCAAATGAAAAACAAAGGCAATAGTTCTCACTAGACTTAACGTACAAACCTTCGTAGCTCCACTATACGTGCGTCATTCGACCAAGGACTTAGTAGAAAGTTTAGCGGATATCATATAAGCGAGCAATTCTTGTAGTGTGTAGTGTAGTATGTAATTTGTTACCTATTTCTACCTCCAAATTTTTGCATTTGCATGAGCATTGCTTGCTCTGCTGGTTTGCGCTCTAAGGGATAAAGAAAGGCTGTATATAATAATAGGCTGTAAGGTTTCCCATCTGAGGCTTCAGAGTTAATAACGCACCTAAGGGCTTCTTTGATTGAAGTTAGGGGGAGGGGGGGGGGATTCCGCTCAAGACTAAAACTACTTTGGGCAAGCGGAGCATTAAGACAAAGGCAACCCCTGCCATGCAACATCAGGGGACTTCATTCAAACCTTAACGCAGTCCATTACCATCTGGAGACGTTGAAGCTGGCCTTACTCTTTCTAACCGAGACACAGATATTCTCTCCGGCTGATACTTCCTATCTCTCCTACCCAAGGTTCAAATTAAAACACTCCTTTATGCCCCGGGCTGGAGTTTGCGTATACGTCAGAGAAGATATCTGTTTTCGACACCTCGGCAGTCTTACAGGTATGGACCTCTCCATTCTATGGCTGCGCGTAGACAACAACGACCACCCCTGCATCTACGGGTGCCTCTATAGGTCCCATACTACGAGACACTGAAAATTTCGGGAATCAAGGAAGTGGCACAATATTACTTTTTAAAAATATATTTATTGCTTTTCGAAGTATTCTCCGCGAAATTTAACACATCTTTCCATACGATTGAACCAATCATTTAAGCAACCATTCCATTCGGAAGTTGGGGTCTCCAAAATGGCCGTTTTGTAGGCGTCAACAGCTTCTTCAGGTGATGAAAATCTCTGTCCACGCAATTTATTCTTTATTTTAGGGAAAGTATAGAAATCATTAGGGCTTAGGTCGGGGCTGTAAGGCGGATGGTCTAATAATTCTATGTTTTCTTGCTCTAAAAACTCTTTTGTTCTGTGTGCGGTGTGAGAACTTGCATTGTCGTGATGGGGGATGATGCGGCGGTTGCAGTTCCCTTTACGGAGTTCAGAAACGACCTGTGGCAAACAAATGCTAGCTAAACAATGCTATAAACACCCTGAAGGCTTAATGTGTATGGCGAAGCTACTGTAAAAGGAAACACGGTAAATTTATAGTTCCAAGATTTTCGTTCTGGAAATTTTGACCTACAGAACAATCCCCATGGACGGCCGAACCAAACGTTATGACAACGAAAAATTTAAAGTGATCGTGGAAGCGAATCCATCACAAACCATGTCAAAATTGGCAGGCTTTTGGTGTGAGTGTTAAAAATAATAATAATAAAAATAATTCCATTTCCGCTCTGTCTAATCACAGCAGTCCTCGCCTATCATTGTTTGTATGTGGTATAGTATTCTCTTCTATTTCTCATCCGTTAATAATACGACACGAAACAAATAGTAGTACATTTGTTCCTACGTTATTGATATAATAGAAGCACTAGAAGCCTTTCTGAAGTATACGTAATAAACAATACAGCCTCGTTGGTCTAGTGGTTGTAAGCGCAACTGCTGATATAGTGGTCCCGGGTTCGAATCCTAAGTCGGGACAATATATGTAATTGGGTTTATTGTTTGTTTTTGGTTGTTTGTATGTTTTTGGGTCAAGAATTTCGTAGTTGCAGCCCAGAGTCAGGAAGTTGTCAGGATTTTACCACCGTGCTTCGGAAAGCATGTAAAGCCGTCGGTCTTCTCTCTTCGGTCGTGTTCGGATTGCAGAACCTTCGTACTAAGAGAATGAGAGAATAGCGTACACATACATTATAATTCAGTCCTGCGCTAATTGCTAGTTTTAATTGAGACTGGCCGCCGTTATCTAAATTCAGTCTGGGGGACATTTTAAACAATATAAGATTTGTTTTTATTTTATTTAATTAAGGGTCATGAACGAACATACAGTTAGAGTGATGGTAAGTGGATATTGTAGCCAATAAACACCTATATCCGTTCTCGTCAGAGAATCAAAATGATAATAAACACTATTAATTTTTTTTTTCAAACTATTACCGTTATCGTTACAGCCTGTTAAAACTCCACTGCTGAACATAGGCCTTCTAACAGATTGCCTCATAGGATATTTGACATGGCTGCCACACTTGGCAGGCTGATTGGCAGCCCCATTTTTAGCTTTTATTAGGAAGACGCTGCTGCCCACCTGATTTGTTTCCCTCGGTCGCTGTCTGTCCCTCTGTCTATCTGACGATTTGAGGTAGTGGATATTCTTACACTGCTCCTACACGAACTTGTTCAAACCAGCGTCGAAGTTTTTACCGACATATCAATTAAACTAAGGACTAAGATAGAACAACTCATAGCCTGTAATAATTTAAAAAAGAATTTTATTTTTTCCAGAGATTTAAAATTCGAATTTATTTGACTTGTATATAATTCAATTAAACTTAAAATAGGAGTTTTGGCGGGAATTTGGCCGGTGCGGTGGCGGTTTGCTGCTCCTGTATTATTGTTTAAATAATGGTTTGAAGTGGACTGTGATACGTAAAAGTGGTGGGATTTTGTGTATTGTATCTACGCAAGTAAACTATTCGTGGAAACGGTGAAACAAGTGTTCTAATGATGATGTGATTCTCAAGATAAGGTTGTCTGCTTAGGCGCCTTGATACCATTACCAACTGTCTGCTGGCTCAAGTTGCCGTCAAAATCTCCCAAAGACTGCACAATGTGACGCATCAACATATTGTGAAGCAGTGTACTATGAAGGATAATTATACAATTGTACTATGAAGGATAATTATACATTGAAAAATGAAAGACATGGCTGACACAAACTGTGCAGGCCAAGAAATGGGGAAAAAACTTAGAGTATGTAATTAGTCTAATCAATTTGATTTATTTATTTAAATAAAATGTACTTCTATCATAAATAAACTAATACTAGGCTAACTAGGCCCGAAGTTCTACTTACAGTTAACTTGGCTTGGTTTTATTCTTGATAATGGATAAAAGCTCAACTACAGCCAGAATAAAACCTACGTCGATAGCTGTCGCCTTCTTCAATGCGCACGGCCTTAAAAATAAAATTGACGAAGTCCGGACCTTCCTCACTGACCATCAGATAGACATATTGCTAGTGCAAGAGACTTTTCTTAAGCCTAGACTTAGAGACCCGAAAATAGCTAACTACAAAGTAGTAAGAAATGATCGCTTAGGGACTAGTTTAGGAGGGACACTTATCTATTATAGGTCGTCCTTACATGTAGTGCCCATAGACACGCCTAAACTAGTTGATCTAGAGGCCTCCGTTTGCAGAGTAGCCATGACCGGTCATCAACCGATCACGGTAGCCTCTGTATATCTATCACCAAACAAAAAGATAATTAAAAGCGACTTCGAAGCGCTATTCAAACTTAGTAATTCAGTTATACTAGCCGGTGCTTAAATAGCAAACACCAAATCTGGTCAAATAACCATAGGAAAAATACAAACGGCGTGCACTTAGTAAAGCTTAGTGACCGCCTGAATTTCGATATAATAGCCCCTCCGGAGGATACAAGCTATTCAACAAATCAATTTAGTACTTCATCCAAAATCGACTTAGCACTCTTCAGGAACGTAACCTTATCGTTGCGCTCCATAGAAGTGGTGCATGAGTTGACATCTGATCACCGCCCGGTCATAATGTCGTTAGGACAGTCCAGCAGCGAGGTTCCTCTAACCAAAACTGTTACGGACTGGCATAGGTTCGAGGCTAACCTCGAAACTATGAACTCAGAATATTTAGACCAAGTGCCAGATAAAATTGACACCAAGGAGGTGGTCTTAGAAGCCATCTCTCACATCACCTCTCACATAAAGGGGGTTGCTGGGGAGTCTTTGAGGCAGGTCAAGGCGTCGAGCGATCGTCGATTTGAGCTCATTACTGAGGGAGAAAAGCGCTGCGGTGAGGGCCTATGACCGTTATAGAACCGTCAATAATAGGTCCAATTTGCGCCACCTCTGTAGAGAGGTCAAGGAGCGCATGGACCAGCTGAGGGAGTCACGATGGGACAAACTGATGGAAGATATCTCGCACTCGCATACAGCATTCTGAAAGCTGGCGAGAGCTCTTAAATCAGATAATGTCGCTTCGATGCCCCCATTAGTTAGATCTGATGGTCAATTAGCGTTCGACGACTCGGAAAAGGCCGAGTGCATGGCGGATAGCATCGAGAGCCAATGCTACCCAAGCACCCTGCCAATCGACCCCGTCCACCTGAACAAGGTGAACGAGGAAGTGGCTATTATGTCCGCCACACCACCAACGGATGACCCACTTCCTCCAGTTACTTTTGATGAGGTGAAAACCATAATCAAAAATCTTCAAATCCGAAAAGCGCCTGGAGCCGACGGCATAAACAATAAAGTGTGTAAAGCCCTTCCTCCCAGATTAGTTTGCCTCCTAGTGGCGATATTCAATATCCTAATGTCCACTTGCACCTTTCCAGAAGTGTGGAAAGAAGCAATAGTCATCGGTATCCACAAACCGAAAAAACCCAGAAATATGGCGTCTAGTTATAGACCCATAAGTCTCCTCAGTGCCATGGGGAAAATCTATGAGCGCATCATCCTCAGCCGTCTGAAGGATGCAGTGCTTAGTAAAAATCTAATTCCTAACGAGCAGTTTGGTTTTCGAGCCAAACACTCAAGTGTTCAGCAGGTGAACCGCCTCACGGAGTACATTTTAGAGCAGGCCGCAAAGGCGAACATGCGCGCTGTTTACACAGGAGCGCTGTTCTTCGATGTGGGCAAAGCATTCGATAAAGTCTGGCACAATGGACTAGTCTTCAAACTTATCCATATAGGAGTGCCAGTAAGACTTATTAAAATTGTTCAAGACTTTCTTGAAAATAGATCTTTCGTTTTCGCGTGGAGGGTACCTTCTCCTCTCCCAGACCCATCAGAGCAGGAGTTCCCCAGGGCTCAGTGCTCTCCCCGACCCTTTACTCACTCTATGCAAGTGATATTCCACAAATACCAGGTACTCATCTCGCACTATACGCGGATGATACCACCATATATACTTCAGATGTCCACCCGGTTAGAATCTGTGGTCGACTCCAAGATGCAGCAAACGCCTTAGGCGATTGGTGCAGAAAATGGAGGATTGGACTGAACCCAGATAAGATCAAAGCCATCTGCTTCAACAGAAGGTTTGCTTATAACCGATTAATGGTAAAAATCAAAAAATATAAAAGCGGTACGATCTCCCTCTATGACAGCCCAATTCCGTGGGTACAAGAGGTGAAATACCTGGGGGTGACCTTAGATTGTGCAATGAGCTTCTCTCAGCACATTCAGAGAGTTAGGGACAAGGCTAAATTCGTAGTGTATCGACTTTACGCCTTAGTCAACAAAAACCGTAAGCTGTCACTCAGACGCAAGCTGCATTTATACAAATCCTGCGTACGTCCTATCATGACATACGCAGGGGTATCCTTTGCTTATGTTCCCAAAAGAAGTTTACAGAAACTCCAAGTCATCCAGAACAAATTCCTCCGTCAGGTCACAGGAGCTCCCTACTACGTGAGGAACGCGGATCTCCACCGCGACCTCGACTTGCCCACAATTCAGTCGTATCTAAAGGAATTATCCTTAAGATACTTCAATTCGATAAAGGAACATAAAAATCCGTTGGTGAATGAGGCGGGCTCGTACTCCCCAGAGAGGGATGCAGCACCCCACAGGAGACGTCCCAAGAACGTTCTTCTTGATCCCGACGACGAGATCACAACTAGGAATAGGTGGATCCCGTCCCCCCCCCCCTCCACAGGAGAGGGAACCAGTTTAGGAAACACAAACACAAACACTCACACAGACACTACTCTAGTACAGAACACTAGGGCACACCGCATTCGCCGGCGAATGCGTCGTTATAGACACACTCCGTACACGAGGTATAACACCCGTGATACGGGGCGTTTCTAATCATTGCGATCAGTAACAAAAAATGCGATAGTGATTCAAGCCGAGGTTCGTACCTCCTTCAGAGGGGCCCTTGAATCGCATCGAGCCCCCCCCCCCCCTCTAGCTCGAGGAGCCTTACTCCGAAAGCAGGGGTCGGGGTGCCTCGGGAATGCAGTCGGTGAAGCGGCGCTTCGCGCCGCCTCGCCGACGGCAGAGTCGTTGCACGTCGTTCTACGGATTTCGTCGCGTTTAATTTTACTTATTTTTTACAACACGGGGGGTCTGATCGTCTGACATCATGAGTGATGTAATCCACCCGAAACGTTGGAAAGTAAAACTATTTTTTCAATGTGTAACATTCGTGATAATAAAATAAATCATTATTTGTCTTGAACGGTCTTATTATTTTAGTCTTAGAATGTAAAGATCAAATATGAAAATGCTTATTTTTTATTAATGAAAAGTTTTATTTTAATTTACCAAAATAATGTTTGGGTTTAGACCACCTATTAAGTTGAATAATACTATAGTTACCTACTTGAGTTAAGTCAACACGCGCTTCCTAACTAGTAAATAATATGGATGTTTACAGCGATGACAAAGTTGTAGATTATAATAATATTTTGAAAATTAGGTCCTTTTCACATAAACCGACCAAGGTTATTAATAAAAAGAGAGATCCAATTTCTTGAACAATTATTATTAGTCTTAAATAGCAGAACCTTCGCCTGCATTAAAAAAAAAACGCATTTAATTTCTTTAGTTGCTTTAACGATAACGTAAAGCGTTGTTTTTAAAATCTTTTATTTGAAAACTACCTTAAGTTCAGAGTTTGTGATCCCAGTAATGTACTATTTTTGCACTATTAGTTTGCTGACTTAGTGCATTGGTACTAATCTAGCCAATCATTCATTTTTACGTGGTAGAGCCATGCTGCAGCTATATTACTGGTATAGTTGTAGCACGAATGGATCGGCTCGACCGGGGGAGGACCACGCTCTCACAGAATACCAGCGTCAAATAGCAGCTTAACGCTGCTGTGTTTCGTATGGTGAGTATAGAGAACCGGAGACCCTTTTTACTGGAAACGAGGCATTCCATCTTAGTCCTCACGGGTTGCTTTGGTTTCGGCTCGTAAATATAGTTGAATTCCAGTCTAGGAGCTGAGAAGTGAAAACCACTTTCCGAAAATAATAATAAATACTATATAAATAACCCAAAACTATAATAATAATTACGCTGGTATACTGTGGGATCGTGGTATAATATAGCTGCAACGTGGCTCTATCACATAAAAAGTAGTACCTAAAAAAATTATTTATATGCCAGACGGATATCAAAATCGTGGACATGGTCCATTAAATGAAACCTCCGTCTGGTCACCCCTTAAATATTAATACAATACGTTTATTCAGTATTATATAAAATTTAGCTCAGTGAAGTAACTAGCAAATAAATGCATAACAAAATAATGACACAATTCAATAGATCCCGTCATAAAACTGTGTCAAGCCAACTGCGCTCGAACATCTCAAGCGAAAATATCTTAAAAATTCTGAACTAGTAACTCGATACGGTTGCAAAACTTATAATAGGGAACTTTAAAGAAGAACGCAATAAATAAGTCGGTGGTAGGACGGGCTATGCCATTTAACAAGTAGTCACAGCGCTGTAAAGTTGCGCGCCTTTTAATTTGAAACTTTTTAAAAAATTTCCTCGCTTGACACTGATGTTATACTTTTTGACGCATCGTTCGGAAACTTGGAAATTTTGTTTTTTACTTTATAAGTGATTTACTTTCGTCGACTTTGATTTATAATCGTTTTGTTTGTGCGCTATGTGATAGATTAAGTGAGAAGAACTTAGAACAAGAACATAGTCATCATTTGTGTTTATTTTACTGACAACTGTAAGTATTTTATTTATTTTTTATTTATTTATTTATTTATAAGGGTCGCTGACAGATTATACACAAAAACTATAATAAAAACAAGATACAAGCATTGTGAGAAAAATGCAATGTGCTCACCCAGTTATAGGCAACCATAGCTAACACAGAGTAATGTTGCGAAAAGTTAAATATCGTAAAATTTAATAGTAGAGTAACAAAATTGCGTATTTATGAAAAATTTAAATTACTTTTATTATATATATTTTTTTACTATATTACCTTATTTTTTTTTTCACCATATTAATTATGGACAAAAGCGCGAATTTCTACTTCGGTACTGAAATCTCGTCATTTTATTTTTAAGCCATAAGCCACGGATGTTTACACTGCTTCAATTTACTTTTTCAATGGTTTACTATCATTACTTGGATACATACATATATTCGATAGTATAGATCATCTCCCTCCTTTCTTAGACTTAACAGTAAGCCCAGAAAGGATATTCCCTTACATTATTGAACAATTCATAAGGTGTAGTATTAGGCAAGGCTGACGGGTATTGTTTATACTAATCTTAAAAAAATAGAGAATTAAATAGTCTGTGTAAACTTTGCGCCAAAGTTTTTGGTATTCTCTTTACACATATTGCATGCCGAGCGCAAAGCGCGTGGGTATGTTCTACTAACGCCTAAAAATCAAAATTCCACCGTTTTGTCGCATGAAATCGTATCCAGCAATCATATTATACATATAAATGATATAAAAAGCACATTGTTAGAAAGATAAATGATTGTTGAACTTATTAATATCTTTTTAAAACCGATTAATTGCTATTTTTAAATAAAAAAGGGGTTGTAGTGGCTTATGGTGTGGATTTATCATGTCC
Source organism: Parnassius glacialis (assembly GCA_033319125.1). Classification (NCBI taxonomy): domain Eukaryota; kingdom Metazoa; phylum Arthropoda; class Insecta; order Lepidoptera; family Papilionidae; genus Parnassius; species Parnassius glacialis. The sequence goes on along the minus strand of JAVANC010000029.1, from coordinate 23,991,614 downwards.
CCAAGGCTTGTAAACACTATAACTTTTGAAAATATCAATTGCTTAACTCAATCTATTTTATAATCTCTTCATCTATCATGTGGGAAGCCACTGAATGTAAATGGCAGTGTAATTTTGTTTTGTTTAGCTATAATTAATATTTTTCGGCTCGAAAATGGCGAAATTTTCGTTGATTTTTTTCGTTGATAAAATTATTTCTGTAAATGGGGAGCTACAGTCACAGAGTAGTTTACTTACTAACTCAGTTCGCCATCGCCATATATTACTGTATATATCAGTTCGCCGCATTAGCTTGCTACATTTATATTTATCTATGGTTCGCCGTCAGCCGCCATCGTGAGTGGACATTATTTCGGTTGTTTGCAGCGGCTCAAAAAGATCGCTGTACAAATACACAATATTCGAATAACCAAATTTCTTAAATAGTTGATTATAATAATAATAAGAGATTTTGTAATTACAATATTTTAAAAGCACAGAATAAACAATGGTAGTACGTACTAAAAGTAAGTAGTATCAATTTTTTTTGGCATGGGTGAAATTTTCATGGTTTTCGAGGGTGCTAAAGCCAATAGCGTTGTCGAAATGTAAATCCAAGGTGGCGGCTGCAATAGGTATATTTGTTTTCATCATGGGTGTCATTTTCATGGTTTTCGAGGGTGTTGAAGCCGACAGTGCTGTCGAAATGTAAATCCAAGATGGCGGCTGCAAAAGATATCAATTTTTTCATCTTAGGTGTCATTTTCATGGTTTTCGAGGGTGTTAAAGCCGATAGTGCTGTCAAAACGTAAATCTAAGGAGGCGACTGCAAGGGGTATCAATTTTTTCATCATGGGTGTCATTTTCATGGGTTTCGAGGGTGTTAAAGCCGATATGGCTGTTGAAATGTAAATCCAAGGTGGCGGCTGCAATAGGTATAATTTTTTTCATCATGGGTGTCATTTTCATGGTTTTCGAGGGTGTTGAAGCCGATAGTGCTGTCGAAATGTAAATCCAAGATGGCGGCTGAAGTAAGTACCAATTTTTTCATCATAGGTGTCATTTTCATGGTTTTCGGCGGGTGTTGAAGACAATAGTGCTGTCGAATTTTATTTAAACTACTTTAAAAAATCCATATAATCATGCTAGACCCATGAGTCTCATTTTCGTGGTTTTCAAGGGTGTTAAAGCCGATAGTGCCGTCGAAATGTAAAGCCAAGATGGCGGCTGCAATAGATAACAATTTTTCATCATGGGTGTCATTTTCATGGTTTTCAAGGGTGCTGAAGCCGATAGTGCTGTGGAAATGTAAATCCAAGGTGTCGGCTGCAATAGGTATAAATTTTTTCATCATGGGTGTCATTTTCATGGGTTTCGAGGGTGTTGAAGCCGATATGGCTGTCGAAATATAAATCCAAGATGGCGGCTGAAGTAGGTACCAATTTTTTCATCATGGGTGTCATTTTCATGGTTTTCAAGGGTGTTGAAGCCGATAGTGCTGTTGAAATGTAAATCCAAGATGGCGGCTGCAATATTTATCAATTTTTTCATCATGGGTGTCATTTTCATGGGCTTCGAGGGTGTTGAAGCCGATAGTGCTGTCGAAATGTAAATCCAAGATGGCGGCTGAAGTAGGTACCAAATTTTTTCATCATGGATATCATTTTCATGGTTTTCGAGGGTGTTGCAGCTGATAGTGCTGTCGAAATGTAAATCCACCATAGCAGCTGCAATAGATATCAATTTTATCATCATGGGTGGCATTGTCATGGTTTTCGAGGGTGCTGAAGCCGATAGTGCTGTTGAAATATAAATCCAAGGTGGCGGCTGCAATAGGTATAAATTTTTTCATCATGGGTGTCATTTTCATGGTTTTCGAGGGTGTTGAAGCCGAAAGTGCTGTCGAAATGTAAATCCAAGATGGCGGCTGAAGTAGGTACCAATTTTTTCATCATAGGTGTCATTTTTATGGTTTTCGACGGGTGTTGAAGACGATAGTGCTGTCGAATTTTATTTAAACTACTTTAAAAAAATCCGTATAATCATGCTAGACCCATGAGTCTCATTTTCATGGTTTTCAAGGGTGTTAAAGCCGATAGTGCCGTCGAAATGTAAAGCTAAGATGGCGGCTGCAATAGATAACAATTTTTCATCATGGGTGTCATTTTCATGGTTTTCAAGGGTGCTGAAGCCGATAGTGCTGTGGAAATGTAAATCCAAGGTGGCGGCTGCAATAGGTATAAATTTTTTCATCATGGGTGTCATTTTCATGGGTTTCGATGGTGTTCAAGCCGATAGTGCTGTCGAAATGTAAATCCAAGATGGCGGCTGAAGTAGGTACCAATTTTTTCATCATAGGTGTCATTTTCATGGTTTTCGACGGGTGTTGAAGACGATAGTGCTGTCAAATTGTATTTAAACTGCTTTAAAAAAATCCGTATAATCATGCTATACGTTATTTTTAATACAAAGGCATGCTCAATTGGATTTACCAATATTTTTTACATTATTAAAAATAGAAAAAACATAGTTCATTTTTAACCCGTAGTTTGTTGGCGTGGTAGCTAAGTTAAGATTGGTTGCGTTACAAGAGTGCGGATTCGGATCCCGAGGAACAACTATTTCTATGATCTGTTTCTTGGTTTTCCGGATCTGGATTTTTGTCCAAGTGCAATTTATGTATGCAAAACGGATTTACGATACAAAAGGAGTTCTTAGTGTAGTAACATAGGTTTTTTTTTATAAAACTGAAAAATTTCGGAAGATATTAAATATGTAAAAAAAATTACTTTAAAAAAAGTAATAATCAATTAAAAAACTTATTTTTAAATAGAATAAAAGTGACAAACGAGCACACAGTCCACCTAATGGTAAGTGGATGCTGTGGACCACAGACATCTACATCTATCCTCGATTATGAATCCAAATGTAGACGCGTTGTTCCCTGAGGATCAAGATGAAAGTGTCTTGTTTCCAGTAAAAAGTGTCTCCGGTTTTCTACACTAACCATAAGAAACGCAGCAGCATTAATCTGCTATATTATTACGTTGGTATTCTGTGAGACTGCACTACAACCATAATATCTCTTATGATTGATTACCCTGCCCTTTAAAATGGACTGAGGCATAATCTCAATGTCGTCTAAATACATAAAAAAATTTAAAACAATATTTTTAAGGGTGGGATTTTTGGGAACCACATCTAAAGTATATAGTCTATGTGATATGACTCCTTTTCTACCAAGAAGTCCGATTGGATAGGGTTCTACCCTGTTACAATATCTGCCGCCAAATAGCAGTGCTTGCATTATTGTGTTCCGACATGAAGGGTAAAGATAGCCAGTACCTTAACTGGAAAATTAAAAAAGAGGAAAACCTAACTCTTTATTTGAAATTAACAATCACACACTAGCTTGGTGTAATTGTATTTTACACACGTAGCAGAATTCAACAAATAATACAAGCAATACAATGTAATCCATGCACAAAATTAAATGAACACTCCTCTCTCCTCCATATTAATAAACGAATTATCGTACAGAACAGCAAATCAACAAATAAACAAATATTTGCACAAACGAGACAAAAGCCAAACACGAATATCTAACACAAATTACATTCATAAATCACACAATAAACGACTCCACCGACAAATCAAAATTCTACACCATATGTTTATTCGCATCATGTTATATTGTGATTGTGAGGGAATGTTGAATTGATATCGATAAAATCCAAAACGTTATAAATAGGGATAAAGGTGTTTTTAGTCGACTACAAAAAAGGAGTACACTAAAAGTAACTGGTTGTATGTTTTTTTTTAATTATATGTATGTTATGCGATATCACTTTTCACTGGAAATGAGGCATTCCATCTTAATCCTCAGAGATTGATTTTTATGGCCACAACATCCTCTTACCATCAGGTGAACTGTGTTCTCGTTTGTCACCCTGTTCACGCAAAAGCGTTAGTGTCAGGCATCGACGTTAGATGGCACTCGGCTCGGTCGATACGGAATGACGTTCGTGCGTGTTGAACGTCCGAGCTTGCTGAAAGGTGGGAGTCGAGAGCGAAAGATTAGATGCCTTCTTCGCGTCGAAAGAGAAGGCAGTCCTTTTGTTTGGGAGCTCTTAGATCTAATTTTATGTTAGGCGCGTATAGTAAATATACCACTGGGAATGGTAGCGCGTGTTGAGAGTTTACCCGGGACTTTAGGTTTAACGCAGAATCTGTATAAGTGGATTCGACTGTATTAGTTACTAGTGCGGTAGTTAATATTCTAGAAATAACGGTGACCTTTGACCCGTACGTTCTGTGTTCATTTTCGCGAGTCAATCGTAACAAAGGAAGAAAGTGACTGCGGAAGGCGACCTTAGCTTGGAGAGGAGTTGAGGGCCGAACTGCTGCAGGGGGAACGGTCAAATAAGGTCAATAACACTACCAGCCACACCCAAATACACATCACTGACCTTTACTTTCTAGCACAATACATCCACACGAGACCTGACCGAATCCTGAGGGACCAGTCGCCTTGAATAGAGGTAAGTAAGCTCTGTTCAATAATTGTAACGCTCCCCCCGGATTGTTTAGTGTAATTAGACTTTTAACCCGTGGCTTGAGGACGCCCGACCAGCATCTGCCCGTAGCTTCTTCGTCTATGGGCCGCGAAGGATTCTACTTCTGGGATGGGCAGCTGCCGGCCGTAACATTTGGTAGCAGAGCGTGGTTCTGGGATCGATTCCCGGTCGATCCACCGACTATAGTATTTGATAAAAATTAAATAATTTTGGTGGCAGGGAGCGTTGGGTTGATTGGTTTAATTTTGTGTCTACAATCACGCCCGTCCGTAATACGTAAAAATATTTTTTTTTATTATATACGTAATAATAAAATTCCTTTCTTTGTTAGCTTGCTTTGTTGTTTGCGGGTAAATTTGAAAAACCACGCCCGGTTCGCGCGCAAGCGGGAGATTGCGTCATGTAGGTAGATGGTTATTTTTACGTAATCGGTTAATTATCGTTGTCGGATGGTTGTAGTGTATTACTTATCGAAGGGTCGATTTCCGAGCAAGGTATTTTTTGTTGATGTGTATCTTCGTTATGTATCTTTCGTATTGTAATTTGTATTTGAACTAAAGAATGGTAATTTGTATTTACGTAATTTGAATTTAACTTGATTTGATCGCAATAGTATTTGTTATTGTTAATTTGATTTGCCTTTTCTTTTGTACTAACTTGTGTTTGATTTAATAAATAGCGGTTCTTATTTGTGTAATTTCTATTCAACTCGATTTGATAGGAACTGCATTGGTTAGCTGTTAATTTTTTTGTATTTTTTATTTGTTATTTTTGTAATTGTGCTCGAGCGGCGTCGTAATTTGTATTTAGTAGTGATGTCCTCGCCCAAGATGCTAATCCGTTGCCTGCGGACTGAGTTACGCTGGGCCACCAGCGCCCATGCTTTGATAGGTCGACCGGATAGGGCCCATAATTTGATGAAGCGGTTAGAGCAGGTCGATGCTCGAAGGGCTGCAGTGGAGGAGGCTTACGCTGAGCTCGAGGATTCGGATGTGGAAAAGGGAGTCCTGGACTCCTGCTTCGCAGACTACGAGCAGTTCTTGTGGCTCACGGACGAGTTGATCGAGGCTGAAGGCAGGTATGCCGAAGAGGCGCGTGAAGCTCGGACGAGTGGCCTGCCCGAGTCCGTTCGGAAGCAGCCTCAGCCGGAGCTGTTGGGACGACTCCCAACTCTGGACTTGCCAAAGTTCTCCGGGGTCCTTTCCGAGTGGCTGACCTTCGTTGGTCTTTTCGACGGCCTAGTGGACGCCCGGAGTGACTTGACTCCGAGCCAGAAGATGGCGTACCTCTTGGCCTCACTGGAGGGGGAGGCCCTGGGCGTTGTCAGCCATTTGAGCTTGTCGGACGACGCCTACCAGACTGCTCGGGACCTCCTAGCCAGAAGATACGCCAACGTCCGGCGAATTGCGGACGAACATGTTAAGCAGCTTCTGAGCCTCCCGCTGCTGAGTGACCGGGCCAGACTACGTCCGGACCTGTTGGATCCAGTCTTGGTGGCCTGTAATATGTTGAGGCGGCTGGATTTACCAGTGCGCGAATGGGCCTTCTTGTTGCTCCGCATCGTGCTGTCCCGTCTACCTCTCGACCTTCAAATGCATTTTGAGGAGAGGTACGGCGGGGACGAGGCCTCCTATATTCCGCCCTTCTATGACCTGCTGCGGTTTTTGGAGGAGCAGTGCCGACAGATCAAGCACGCGGCGGGCACCGTCGACGACTTACGAGCCGTGCCCAGTGAGAGGCGAAATCCGCCGGGCAAGTCGTCGTCAACCCCCCCCTGCTCCTATTGTCGAGCATCTGATCACCGGGTAACGTCTTGCCCAAAATTATTAAGTAAGCCGGTTCCGGCGAGGCGAACTATCGTCAAGAAGCGCCGCTGGTGCTACTCCTGTTTGGAAGGGCACCTTCAGCGAGACTGTCCGCACCAGCGGCCCTGTCTGCATTGCCAGGGCAATCACCATGCCGTACTGTGCCTGGGTGCAAATGGCGTCTCCTCTCGGGGCGCTGCCAGGCCCTCGACCCCCACGGGCGGGGGCGCTCCGCCACTCCCTCTGACGGGCGACGCTCGGCGCCCGCCGGCTAGCCACCAGGCCCCTAGGTTTGAAAGGGGTCCCTCCCCCGACCAGTCGGGGGGTAATTCCCCCAGGGGCGGGGGTGTCATCACCCCCCCTCAGCGTGCGAAGAGGAACTTCACGGCCACTCATCGGTCCGCTGGACCCTTCCCACTCCCGTTAGCTGAGTGGCCGCGACTGGTGTACCACTGTACCCCATTTGATGGAGGCGGCCCTAGCTAGCTGCCACCTTAGCTCCCACCATGGCTGCCTCTACTGAGCTTTAAGCCGTCAACAGTCCACTTGTCAAGCTGTTCTGTTGCCGACGGCCTCAGTGAGGGCGTACAACCCGAGTGGCGACCGTTAGCGGTTGCGCTCTGTCAGTATCGGGTTCACGCGGTGTGGCCTCCACTTGGTGGTGGGAAGATTAGGGCCCCCTGGAGCGTTGAATCACGCTCTCAAGGGGTATTAGATTTGGTTTGGTCGAGCACTTAGCTAAAAATTCTTTAAATTTAAATTAAAATGTTTTGGGTTTTCCGCGAAATTCATATTGTAGCGGTTATGATTAAAAGAATTAAATTTAAAATACTCCTTTAAATGCTGCTGCATATGTTTTGTAAATACATTTGATCACTGCGTTTGTTGTTGCACGGAAAATTGAGATTAAATTGTGTGCCCTTTTTTAATGCTTGTGATAGTGTTTAATCATTTTGCTTTGTGATAAGGAAGGTTGAAATTAGATAACCCTGTGGTTGCCAAAGGAAATAGAAGTCAATTCTCTTTTGGTTTAGATTTTGTTGGCACTGTCTAAGATATTTATTTGAAATAAGAAATAGGGCTGTCCCTTACGTTTATTGTTTTGTTTACTTTGCCAAGTTTACCTATGTATATCGGTGATTACTTGTTTTAATTAATTCTGTAATTGAACATTGATGCTTTTGAAAAATTAGTTGAAATATGAGCATAGGATTACCTGCCTAAAGGGCTATCTGGTTTGTAGATTATCAGATGGAAATCAGCTGTCGCACCATTTGGTAAATGATTATAGGTGGATGGCTTGGTTATGCCTACTTGTTTGAAAATTCATACTAGGGACTATCTGTGCGTTTCGTTCAGCTCTCCACAGACGACGTTCATGGGGAATTTGGGGGTGCTCTCTACACTGAAGCTTGAAGGTCCCTCTGGGCCGCTTCGTGTCGCGTCGCTGTTTGCAGACCTGATCCGGTCGAATTGCGGAACTAATCATAGGAGCGCAGATAGGTGTTTGAAGGAGGTCGTCTGACTTCTGTCTAGGAATAGGACTTATTTATGTGCTGCGATGTCCAGGAAGGGCATCCAGTTCAACTCTCCGGCTAGCCCACGTTGGGGCTGCAATTTTGGGGCGTTGGTTAATGTTGCAAGATCTGATTGGGTGCGTAAGGTGGCCTAGTTTGGTTGTAGATTCGATCTTGCAACTTGCCGTCGCGACCCTGTCCCGCTGACCGGTTTGCTCGCGGACCTAAATCCTTATGTCCGGGACGGGGGTTTGTTCACGCAAAAGCGTTAGTGTCAGGCATCGACGTTAGATGGCACTCGGCTCGGTCGATACGGAATGACGTTCTTGCGTGTTGAACGTCCGAGCGTGCTGAAAGGTGGGAGTCGAGAGCGAAAGATTAGATGCCTTCTTCGCGTCGAAAGAGAAGGCAGTCCTTTTGTTTGGGAGCTCTTAGATCTAATTTTATGTTAGGCTCGTATAGTAAATATACCACTGGGAATGGTAGCGCGTGTTGAGAGTTAACCCGGGACTTTAGGTTTAACGCAGAATCTGTATAAGTGGATTCGACTGTATTAGTTACTAGTGCGGTAGTTAATATTCTAGAAATAACGGTGACCTTTGACCCGTACGTTCTGTGTTCATTTTCGCGAGTCAATCGTAACAAAGGAAGAAAGTGACTGCGGAAGGCGACCTTAGCTTGGAGAGGAGTTGAGGGCCGAACTGCTGCAGGGGGAACGGTCAAATAAGGTCAATAACACTACCAGCCACACCCAAATACACATCACTGACCTTTACTTTCTAGCACAATACATCCACACGAGACCTGACCGAATCCTGAGGGACCAGTCGCCTTGAATAGAGGTAAGTAAGCTCTGTTCAATAATTGTAACGCTCCCCCCGGATTGTTTAGTGTAATTAGACTTTTAACCCGTGGCTTGAGGACGCCCGACCAGCATCTGCCCGTAGCTTCTTCGTCTATGGGCCGCGAAGGATTCTACTCCTGGCATGGGCAGCTGCCGGCCGTAACACACCCTTATTAAAAAAATCATCGATTCTTTTAAATCGAATCGAATTCCACCATATTCACACGCGAGCGCGGCACAACAATGACATAGTCATGGCAACACCAACATGGGCGCGCATGGGCGCCACTATCTGTGACAACTGCGATCACATAGAAAACAATGATGCAATCAAGATAACAAATAATGCGTGTGTTGACTGAAATTTTTAAACGTTTAATTTTACGATCAATGATTGGATTTACGAGAGCCTTTTGTTTCATGGTTGTATTGGGTATTTTATTTTTAAATATCGGGTTACCTTAGTTTATTAGTTTATGTTTCTATCGTATATTTATTATGTGACAGGAATAATTTTATACTACGTTAACAATAATCATTACGGCTTAAGATAAAGTTAATGTTGCAGCCCATATATAGGTCCCACAACTGGGCACAGCTTTTTACCAAACTCAATGTAGATAATCATTAAATTTTTAATATTAACTTTTTTCCATTAAAAAGCCCTTTGAATATTTGCTTAAATTTATTTTAACATACTTTATAGGTTTTAGTCTATTAATTAGACTATCAGGTAGTCTATTAAACAGTTTTATAGCATGATTTCTAACGCTATGCTCAACTATCTTTAATTTTGTATTTGCACACCTCGAACGCGAAGCGCAGAGGTTAGGCTTTGCTTAGGGTTGCAATCTCTTTTTGAAGAAATATATTATTTTTCCCTAAAAGATGCAAAAATATAGTAAATTTGGAAAATTCAGGGGAAAAAGGACACATTTATTTTTAATATTTATGCATTTTCCATATATACGAGTATTTGTTATTGTTATGCTCTTCGTTTTGGCCATCAACCTTTAAAATAATTATAGGAATCGGAGCAATTCAGGGTCATATTAAAATAAGTTAACAATTCATTTTTAATGACATTTATTGTCTATTTCTTTCTTTTAACATTCATGAGGGAACTTTTAAGGATAAAACTTACTTCTTCCAGATTGTTAATATAAAAAAACGCAACAGTTAAATTAGAGGAAAAAATCTGGTACTTTTCGTATTTTATGTTTTTTTTATGTGTACCTCATTAAGTACCAATAAAACAGTACCTCGTAACTTTTTAGTGGGTGAACTGATTTCGATGATTGTTTTTTATTTGAAAGCTGGTACTTCTCGTGTGGATCCATTTGAATTTGATTAAGGTCAGACCAATAGGTTTTGAGTTATTCTTAATACTCGTACTTTATATTGAAGTCGGCTGTACAAAATTTTTAACATTTTCCTTTCGATAATCACTTCTGTAATCTATTTTGTACTTATAAGTTTCTTTTCTTTCCTTTTTTTTCTTTCAATGGAGTCGTGCACTTTTGGAGTTTTCAATTATTTTTTTATTTTGTTATTCTGGCCAATTCTACATCAGTTTCATATCTATTCAGATATTTTACTAATAGCGAGTATTTAGAATACACAAACAAGGCACAGTGAGGATTTTCACCATATCTCGTGGGGGAGGTCGGGTCATAATAGTACGAAACTGCTAGCCGATCACGCTACTTACCACGGCTTTACTAATATAAAATTGTTATAATAATTTTTGTCAATAACAGTGTGTAAATAACGATTAAAAAAAATATATTGTACTGCTATTTTACGTTTGTATTCTGTGAGAGCGTGGTCCTTCCCCGGTTGAGCCGACCCATTCCTGCAACAACTATACTACTAATATAGTTGCAGCATGGCTCTACCACGTGTGAAAAACATTTGACTGCCTTATTAGTCTGGTGGTCGTAAACGCAGTTGCTAATCATGAGATCTTGAGTTCGAATCCAAGATCGTGCCAAAATAAGTTTTCTGATAAGAAATTCTTAGTAGCAGGCTGGAATCAGGAAGTTGGCGGTGTTCCACGCCGGTGGTAAGCACGTAAAAATGTAGGTTCTTCGCCTGACTTCTCTACGGTCGTGTCGGATTACCGTCCCATCAGACTATGAAAGTAAGGAAATAGAGAGTGCACCTGTGCTTGCGCATACACTCACGCACTATACCTCTGTCCTGTGCAGATGGCTCGTCTTCATTGAGACTGGCTGCCTTGATATGAATTCGGTCTGAAGGAGCCGCACAATTTCACCATCACACATCGCGACGAAACTCGCGATACCATTGATACCATCTGGATGATTGGTGGTCCACCACTGTGCGATTTAGATGATGTTTTCTTCTTCGCACATCGTCCTTGTAGAATCGATTACCACTAGCGATTTTTCCGTACCGATACGACTTAGGGATCTTCAAGAAAAGAGTCTACTACTTTTTAGAAGGCTGGCAACGCATCTGGAATTTCCCTGCTGTTGCAGTTGTTCATGGGCGGCGGTAGTCACTTACCGTCAGGTGAGCCGCATGCTCGTTTGTCCCCTCTCCTATAAAAAAAGACATAATATCTACATATCTTCAATTAAGGATCAAAATGCAGATGCAGTGTTACCCCTGAGGTCTAAGATGGAATGCCTCACTTCCAGTAATTAGGATCTCCGGTTCTATGCCCTCACCATACGAAACACAGCAGTATTAACCCTAAACCAATATTGGCACCACGGGCACAAAATAAAAGTAAAATAAAGATTTCTTATGGTTACGCGAATTTTTTATAGGATAAGGTGACAAACGAGCACACAGTCCACCTAATGGTAAGTGGTTGGTGTGACTCATAGACATCTATATTTATCTTCAATAAAGAATCAAAACGCAGATGCGTCGCCACCCGTGAGGACTAAGCTGGAATGCCTCTTTTCCAGTAATATGGGTCACCGGTTCTCTACACTCACCATACAAAACACAGCAGTATCAAGCTGCCATTTTACGCTGGTATTCTGAGAGGGCGTGGTCCTTCCCAGGTCGAGCCAACCCATTCGTGTTACGACTATTCTACTAATATAGCTGCAGCATGGCTCTACCACGATTAAAGAGGAAATTTAAAATTTCAAATAAAACTAATGAGTTTTGTGTAGTTGAGTGGTGTTGTATTTACGTTAAGTTTACGTTACGTAGTTACGTTAAGTTTTGAACATGTTAGGAAGGTCTGCAGTCTGTGAACACGTACAAGATGGCCCCCGTCACTGCATAAGATTTGATAGGCCACAAATCCTCGCTAAAGAACACCGATTCCTTGTAAAGATGATTCGCCAGGCTATTAATATTAAAAATCATCTTAATGTCAATAAAGAAGACGGATGAGTGCTACCATCAGCTTGAGATCCTATAATTAATAAAATAAAATCCCAACCAAAGCATACAACTGAAATAATTCAAGATAGGTACTATACGTGCATACTGTGTAGATCGAAACAAAAGTTTATAGTTTTAATCTGAAGGTAGTCGTGGTTAACTATGACATTGGGATGTAGAACACCTCAGTAACCCCGTGACCATGGGTGCTGTAAAGTGGTCGATAGTAGATAATAAGTTAATAAACACGATAAAATCCATGAAAACTTTTTTTAATTTAAAATAAAGACTTCCACTTAAAACTCCCTCTGTGCATGTTTACATGAATTTTTTATTAATCCATTCGTAAAAGATACTAGACAGACGACACTCGCGTACGTACATAAAGGACTCTTTTAAACGTAACGTGAAATATTATATTGAAATTGAATCGTGTTGAATGTTTCAGGGGGAACATAATCACATTATAGATGTTAAGGTGGTTATAGACTATGGTAATCGGAATTTCATTTGGCATATACATTTTTAACAAATATACTAATAATTATTTTTGCATAAAACCAAAAAAAAAATATTTATTCCTTGTTTTCGTACTTGTCAACAAATAATGGACATAGAATTTATACCAAGTTGTGACTTTTATCCAATCTGTAGGGCTAGCATAGGCATGAGACAATTTTGTCCCCGGGGAATGAAGAAAATGTTTATCCCCTCGCTTCGTTTCATCCACACTTCGAGCGTGGGTACACCGGTGGACATAATATCCACAGTAGATAAAATGTGACATAGCCTTAGACTTAGATAGATTTTTTGTTTGAATATAAACTTAAACCCACGTTCAATGCACTAGGATAACATTGTCCCTTTCAAATGTCAAAAAAGCATAAGCAGAAATATTTCATTTGCCCCCATGCTACGGACGGGGGATATATTATTTTAAAAACACTAATAATGCTATTAAACATTACTAAAATTCTCTTTATCCACTTCTGGTAAGCTTAAAATGCTTGTGTTAGGGTTCACGACAGTAGTCAAATGGCGGATTCGAACCCACGACCTTTAGAGTTCGCGGTCCGCGCCCTGCCATTAGGCTACTGACGCTTAAAATATATGTCTACTCGTTATGTCAAACGGGGATATGCTTCTCCCCGTTGCCGTGCTTTGGCATAAGGACAAGATAATTTTATCTACTATCAGTGGATATAATGCAGGGATAAATTTTTTGTCCCCATCCCATGCTAGCGGCGCTGATAGTGTGTAAGAAGTGACATAAAAGAAGATGAGAAGACAAACCATTCAGCTGAAATGTGTGGAAGTCACTAATAGAAATAAAAATTCAAAATGCAAACAAATGCTTCGCTCGCTACTATTTTAACACACAATATACGCAAACGTTTCTGAGGAAACAAATGACGAATTTGTTAAAGGGATACGTCGCGACGAGTATGACATTGGAAGTAGCAATTCTGCATAACACTGTACTAGTGCGGCCTTTTTACCTTCCCACCAAGAAGTTGTGTGTAACATATTATGTACGTGGTTACGTTAGTGGTTAAGTTAGCTCGATTGTCAGTCTTAGTTGTATAAAAAAGTGTGAAATACATGAGTGTGACATACAGAGCCGTGGTAGCTCAGATGGTTAGCGCTCGCTGTAAGCTTCACAGTACTCGAGCAACCCGGGTTCGAACCCCGCCGGCACCAATGAAATTGTTAATTGCAATTTTAAGTGCTGATTTACCACGTGCTCGGCGGTGAAGGAAAACATCGTGAGGAAACCTGCACGCCTGAGAAATAAGAAAAAAAAATATTTCGAAGACATGTGAAGTTCGCCAACACGCATTGGGGTAGCGCGGCGGACATTTCCTTTCCATAAAATGCTCTCAGAAATGAGAGGAGGCCTGTGCCCACCAGTGGGACGTAAATAGGCTGCAGCTTTACTTTTTTTTAAATGAGTGTGATGGCAACCTAACTAAGAGTATATTGCTCCTTTACTTCCATTTTAAATAATCCAAAAATACGTAACATTAAGAACAGGTTTAGTGAGGTACGAACAACTTGTTAACAATTTATTATAAAACATTTACTAATAAACAAAAATAAACAGCATTTTATTTACGAGTATATAAGAGGGGGCAAAGGAATATGCAGCTCACCTGATGGTAAGTGACTACCACTGCCCATGAGTACCTGCAACACCAGGGTAATTGCATTGCTGGCCTTTTAAAAAGGAGTAGGCTCTTTTCTTGAAAAAATCACTGATGGTAGTCGATTCCACAAGGGAGAGTCAGGAAAAATACTACTGGAAAATAACAAAGTGGTGGACCGCCAAGCATTGAGATGGTATGAATGTTATCGCGAGTTTCCACGATGTGCGATGGTGAAATTTAGCGGCTGGAATTAGTCTTTAAAAGCCCTAGTTTTCAAAATACCGTAGAAATTTCCAATGCGGCGTCTATAAATTATTAATGTTTATTGTTAATTTAATTTATCCTCTTAACCATGTAGCGGCGTTTTAAGAGAGAGAGAGAGAGAAAGAGAGAGGAGAGTATACACCATCCCATATCATCCCGTAGGTGTCGTAAGAGGCGACAGAGGTAAACTGAACCAGCACCTTCCTGATAACAGCTAAAATAAATAAAATAACTCCGGTTGCCAACCCTCTTGCTAAGTGTGGTAACTGTGTATTGTAATGCCCCCCCCCCCTCCCCCTTATGAGACAATCTATGGGACCAGGCCTATACTATATGTTCAGCAGTCGACTTTCGATAGGCTGTATGGTATTAGTAAATAATTCTCTGTTTTTTTTTCAGAAATAGTCATGTCGAAGATCATCATCCTCCTTGTAATAGTTTTAATGTTTCTCGAAGTGGCAAAACCGCAAGAACTAGCGACCCCGTCTAGTTTGCTGGGACTGAGAAAGCAACACGCTTTTGAAGTGAATGAGTATTTGAAGAAGTTGTTGAGTCCTGACCCCACCAGGTGAGTAATCATACGTGGTTGGGAGAATTTATCATATTCTTTCTTGGGAATTGGATCAGTGATGGCGTTATTATACGGTTGAAGGACACGGAAGTTTCCAGAAATGTCTGCTTTTGTGACGACTGATGTCTATCTTTTACTCACTAATATTATTGTGATGGGGGCATCACACGGTATATGGTTTCCATCGCCCAACATAGTTCAACATCTCACAAGAAATGACAATAACCCGAACTTCGGTACCAGTAAAATTGTTAATTGCAATTTAAACTACTGATTTACCATATTTCTTTATAAAATTAGGGTGACAAGCAAGTACACAGTCTGATGGTAAGTGGATACTGTAGTCCAAACACATTTACATTTATCCTCGATTAAGAATCAAAATACAGGTGCGTTGACACTCCTAAGGACTAAGATGTAATGCTTCATTATCAGTAAAAAGAAGTCTAGTTCTCTACACTCACCATCTCACACAGCAGCATTAAGCTGCTTTTTCCCGCAGAATACCAGCGTGAAATTGCAGCTTGATGTGAAGTCAGCTTTTACTTCACGAAGCAGCGTGGTGGTTTAACTGTTTTAAATACCTTTTAGAAATGAGGGAAATCCCATGCCCAGCAGTGATTGTATAAAGGATGTAACTTTATTTTTTTTTAATTATCTGAAAGGTTTTTTCCTTTTAAATGCCAATATAGGAATAGCTCACCACTGTCACGTGGTAGAACCACGCTGCAGCTATATGATGATTGTAGCACGAATGGGTTGGCTTGACCGGGGTAGGACTACGCTCTCACAGATTACCAGCGTGAAATAGCCACTTAATGTCTAGAGACATTACAGACAGACACTACTAGACAGAAAGTCTAGAGAACCAGAGACCCTATTTATTGAAAACGAGGCATATTTTTTACTGGAAATGAGGCATTCCATCTACGTCCTCAAGGGTAACAATGCATCTGTATTTTCAATCTTAATCGAAGATAGATTAGATGTCTATGGGCCACAGCATCCACTTACCTTCACGTGTAATATATAAAAAATTATATAAAAAAAATACGTTACATCAAGACCTCTAATAGAGTCGATACTCTATTAGAGGTCTTGATGTAACGATGAGAGGGGTTGGCGGTGGTGGCGGAGCGTCATTGGGGAAGAGAACTGGACCTTTTCTATGTAGAACAAAGGAAATGAATTAAAAATCAATTTCATTAGGTACCTAGGGCTCTTATGTCTAGTAGTACGTATTTTTTTATATATATAATTTTTTATATATTATACGTGAAGGCTATCGAGCCAGGAGCGAACTGAATCCAAATCTGACAGGTAATACAATAACGGATCAGTCTCAGGTCAACACGGTGTCTCTGAAGCCAAGTTACCTCGCCAGGATCACTCACTACAAACCCATACCTTTGAGATTGCCGGCCGTCCAACCGGCTCTACTGAGAAGTGGTGTTGGCTATACATTATCACCAACAATTGCATCAAATATTGTTGATCATGACTACTCCTATAACTCAGTACCATATATGGATATTGTGAAGAAGTCTATTTCGACGAATTTTGGGTTTAAGGAGAGATATCTTGATTATGATGTAAGTAGTTTTTCTCTTCTTTTTCAGCTTACGTCCAGACTTAAGTCTCTCACATAGCATTCGAGAATTGGTGCACAAGGCAAACAATGGTGATCGTAATATCAGACGTCCCAGCCTACTTCTGTACTTGGAACTCTTCCCTAGCAGGAAAAATTGACATACTTGGCAAACAGGCAATCGTATTATAATGTCCCAAAGATTTAGTTCCGTTTAATTCCCGTCATCAGTTGGTAATTCTACATCTGCCGTGTATCCTCCTTTCTTACTTTATCTGTCCGTAAAAGTCCACTTTTTTATAGGATGAGGGTGACAAAGGAACACACAGTCCACCTGATAGTAAGTGGTTGCTGTGGCCCATAGACATCTACATCTATCCTCAATAAAGAATAAAAATTCAGATACGTTGTCATTCCTGAGGACTAAGATGGAATACTTCGCTTCCAGTAAAAGAGGTCACCGGTTCTCCACGCTCACCATACGAAACATAGCAGCATTAAGCTGGTATTCTGTGCGAATGTGGCCCTTTCCCGGTCCAGCCGATCCATTCGTGCTACAACTATAATAAAGCTGGAGCGTTGTTCTACCACGTACTGTTAAAAGGTGCTCGAGTGACGGCTTCATACCGGCGGGTGAAGTGTAGGGTGTCCCCCCACTTGATGGAGTGACGACCTGATAAACATGCAGGAAATCAATGGATGCAGATGGCTCAGGATTGTGCTTTGTGGCATTCCTTGGGGGACGCCTATATTCAGCAGTGGACTTGTGAAGGGCTGTAATGATGATGATAATATTAGTGACAAGTACGGGATACTTGCAACCAGTTTCGATTAAAGTAGGCTATAGAACTACAACGGCGGACTTTTCCCAGCTTCAAAACACTCTAAGTAATGAGTGGAGGTCTGTCCTGATATTTTCCAGTACAGATGGTCTCTTAAGCTGGAAGGAAACATATTTCAAATTGAAAGTGTGCATTTCCAAAGTACTAAAACTAAGCCTAAGACTAAAGCCTAAGTGGGAAGCGTGTAGAGTAGCGGGATTAGTGTGTATAAAAGTGAATCGCTACTCAAGAGACATTATTAGGAGACTGTGTGTTTTTCCTTCACACAGAACGCTCACCGCCCCGTCGACCACTCTTTGGAATGAAATATATTTTATATCGGTTTCCGGTAAAATAGTAGTTTTATTTAGTATTAATATTATTAATTTTTCTAACATTCGTTACCGAACACCTGTAGAAAACTATATTTAGTGACGCACAATCAGTTTGTAGATAGAACTAAAATTAATAATTAAAAACCTGAAGATACTCCAGGTTAACATTAAAATCGGGACGTCAAACACCTCATTCCCCCGTAACTATGGGTTCTGCAAAGCGCCCGAAACACCTAAAATTAAAAATACATACATACATACATACATATAATCACGCCTCTTTCCCGTAGGGGTAGGCAGAGACCACTTCTTTCCACTTGCTACGATCCTTACATACTTGTTTCGCTTCGTCCACTTTCATTATTCCCTTCATACATGCTCTACGGTTTAGGTTACTCTTAACCTGGCCTTTTTTCAAGACGTCCCTAATTTGGTCTAGAAATGTCCGCCTAGGTCTACCCCTTCCAACACTTTCATTCACACTCGCCTTATACACTTTTTTCGTCAATCGTTCTTCATTCATTCTCTCGACGTGGCCAAACCATCTCAGCATACCTTTCTCAATTTTTGTTACTACATCTTCTTTCAGACCACAACGTTTCCTTATCTCACTATTTCTTATCCTGTCACTCAGTTTAACTCCTATAATACTTCTTAATGCTCTCATCTCAACTGCATTTATTCTGCTTTCATGTTTCTTCTGTCATACCCAACTTTCACTTCCGTACATAAGTGTCGGAACCAACACCCCCTCATGCACAGCCAAACGAGCCTTGTTAGACACCTTCCGACTGCTCATAAAGGAGTGCAAAGCCCCATTCACCATGTTTCCTGCATTCACTCTTCTTTCGATATCACTCTCACACTTTCCATCTCTTGTAAACTTTGACCCCAGATACACAAACTCTTTCACCTGTTCAATTTGTTCATCTTCAATCACGATATTGCAGTCTAACACTGCCTCATCTTTTTCAAACACCATCACTTTTGTCTTCCTTACATTCATCTTCATTCCCTTTCTAACAAAAGCTCCACTCATAGCAGTTACCATCTCCTGCAACTCCTCGGCCGAAGACGCAAGTAATACTTGGTCATCAGCATAGAGAAAACATTTGACGAGTAACTCATTCATTCTCAACCCACTTTCATTCTCTTTTAAATCTGTCAAGCAATTGTCCATGAACAAATTAAACAGCCACGGTGACGCTACACATCCCTAACACCTTTTTCGATATTAAACCATTCAGTGTATGCCCCGTTTATCCTTACACAAGCACTAGAATCCCTATAAAGAGATTGCAATGCTCGTATGAGGATACTGCTCACACCGTTCACGGACAGTGCTGACCACAATTCATTTCTCACCACTCTATCATAGGCTTTTTCTAGATCTACGAAGGCGCAGTAGACTTTCTTGTTTTAGCCAAACACTTTTCGGCTATGCACCGCAAGGAAAAGACCTGATCCGTACATCCCATTTCCTTTCTAAATCCCGCTTGTGCATCCCATACTTTCTCGTCTGTTTCATTCACAACCCTTTCAATCAACACTTTCGCATACAATTTACCGACAACGCTAAGAAGGGTTATGCCACGGTAATTTATGCAGTCCTGCCGTGACCGTTTTCCCTTATACAATGGCACGATTACGGCTTTGCACCAGTCTCCCGGTACTTGCCCATTTCGCCAGCACAGATTGAAAAGGCGGTACAGCTGACTAGCCACCAGGCCCTGTCCAGCCCTTAGCATCTCGACGGTAATCCTGTCATACCCTGCAGCCTTACCTAATCTCACACTTTTCAACGCTTTCACTATTTCATCCATGCTTATCTCATTTTCATCAACATTTATATTAGTTTCCGTGGAAGGTGGCAGATGCTGTACCACTTCCTCTCTTTCAAAAAAACTTTCAAAATACTCTTTCCATCTCTTTAACACACATTCTTCTCTTTTTATAATGCTTCCATCTTGACTCCTGATTGTACTCAGCTCCGAGGTAGAAGTTTTTCCTCTGGCTGTTTTGATGGTTTTCCAGAAAAACTTAATGTTTGACTGGAAATCTTCAGTGAGCCTCCTATCGAAATCATCTTTTCGTTCTTCTTTCTTTCTAGACACAATTTCTTTCACTGCTGTTTTCAATCTTTTATACTTCGTTCTTGCTTCCTTTATCTCGCCATCCGTTGCCTTTTGAACTTTTTGGTTAGCTTTTGTTGCTAACCAATCCAACCACGCTTTCTTCTTTTCTTGCACAACCCTTTGTACATCTTTATCCATCCACACGTTATCATTCTTTCTCCCTTTCCTTCTTTTAGCTATCCCGCATACCTCAATCGCAACATTTACAACCCCTTTCTTAAATGTTTCCCACAAATCTTCAATCACTCCTATCTCTTCTATCCCTTTAAAACTTTCTTTCAGTTTCTCTACACACTCGTCTTTCTTTTCTTTTTCTTGTAGATTTTCCACTTTTACTCTGTGCAAAACACTCGTAGGCTCGGCCCCTCGGTGTCGCCACCGTTCAAAGAGGCCACGCATTCGGGCTATGACCAGGAAGTGGTCTGTGTCGAGGCTTACACCGCGGTATGCCCGAGTGTCTAGTACTTTCTTCCTCAGTCTTTCATCTACAATTACAAAATCAATCATACTTCTAGACTCACCCTCGTCTCTTGTATACAAATGGATCTTTTTGTGGTCAAACATTGTGTTGGCCACGCACAGATTCCATTCCAAGCATACTTCAAGCAGGCTTCTCCCATTGTCATTCACTCTCTCGTCCCCAAACATACCCAGAACTCCTTCATACCCATCCCGCTTTACTCCAACCCATCCATTTAAGTCCCCTAACATCACGATCCGTTCATTTACTCCGCATTTATTCAAGACCTCTCTCATGCTATCCCAAAATTCCTCTCTCTCTTGTTGTGATTTTAGTGACCCACCTCCACGCAGATCCGTCGGTGCATAGACCCCAAGAATAAATAAGCGAGTGAGTCCGACTTTTAACCTAATCCAGAGGAGTCTTGGGCTTACACATTCATGCTCCATCACACATTCAACCATTCGAGATGAAAGAATCACACCAACTCCCTGACAGCCTCGGCTGGTTTGGGGGACTCCCAAACAGTATGCCGTGTAGGGGCCATGAACCGTGGTGTCACATCCTTTCCTCTTGGTTTCGTTCACGCACAGAATATCAAGGCAACGTTCATCCATCATCTGACATACTTCATCTACCTTACCATCCATTCCTCCTCTTATATTCAACGTAGCGAAGCGGCTCTCCGTGGGCCGCTTTTCGCCCCAGCGAGAAACGAGACGTGATGGGTGGTGAACCACATCACCGCCATTTTGGTTAATTTTATGGTTATCCATTGCGTTCCGTAAACGCAATGGTTCCGAAGGAAAGGTTTGTCCCCCCCAGCAGAGCCCCGCATGCCAGGGTAAGGCTAGCCTAATTCTGGGGTCGCCCGGTCCCAGGGCAGTGTGGCACGCTAACGACTAGGCTCGCCCCTAGCCATGCATCCATCCGCGTGGCCGACGTTGGATTGGCGGAGGGTAGGAATAGGAAAACGGGAAGGATAGGTGGTGTGAAAAGGAAGAGTAAGGTAAGTTAGGGTAGGAAATAGGAAATGTAGGATATTACCGTCCATGAGGGCAAGGGATAGGACAGTAATAGCTAGGGAAGCCGGGGTCGCATACCCGTATACCATACCACAACTACCGGACAGGTAAATTGGGATGAGTATCCCTCGACTATTAAATTAAAAATAAGTAAAATTAAACGCGATAAAATCCATAAAAATCGTCTCATTAATGTGTAGTGTTCGCGTAAATAATAGAAATCATTATGAAATATATTTATTCCACCTATCCACTACAGTCTATAAAAATTCACTCAGTTTATTCATTAATTGCCTCATAGGGGCATTTTGCCATATTTGCCACTATTTGTACCATTTGTTGACTATTTTTTACGGATTTTATCACGTATATACACTAATTTTATAAAGTAATAATGTCGAGAATATAAAATCAGTTTATATACGCGATAAAATCCGTAAAAACTAGTTTTATCTAAATTTATTGCTAATGTATTTTTATATTACTACGCGAGGGGTGGACTTGGAGAAAATGCCAAAAGGCATTAAGTCAGCCTTTTGTAACCCTTTCATTTAAGGTGATAGGAACAAAGCATAAATAGATTAAGGAAGTGGACGACCCGTCACTTGATGCAGTCACTGGCAGGCCTATTGGGAGAATGACCTCTAGCCACTATAATGAGGTCTAGCTTTTAGTACCTCTCCAATTATTTCAAACCAGGATACACCTAAAGAGGCATTCCATCTTAGTTCTCAGGGGTGACAACGCATTTGCATTTGGTCCTTAATTGAGGATAAAAGTAGACGTCTATAGGCCACAGTATTCACTCACTATCAGATGGACTGTGTGCTCGTTTTGCACCCTTATACTATAAAAATATTAAAGAGAACAGGAGAACACCACCACAAGACCTTAAGCGAGCATGACCTCAAAAAGGCCAAACCCTAAGTGCTTCCCCAATGATCCCTCTAAGACCTTACTCTGGGGAGAGCATGCAGCAGAGCATATATCACTCATTATAATTGCAGCCCTTCACAAGTCCACTGCTGAACATAGATCTCCCCCAAGGAACGACACAATGCACGGTCTTTAATCACTTCCATTCATTGACTTAGAGTATAGAGTGTGTGTGTATTTGTCATACACGCCGAATTCCCCGCTAAAGCCTCATCCTTAGAGAAAAGTTAATTGTTGTACTTCAATTTAAGTTTGGGCCGAAACAGAAGTCACTAATTTGAAAGTAAGCAAACTTATGCAAATCACATTAATAGCAATTAACAAGGTATTCATTTGCTTAATTGAGGCAGATATATACAGATATTTTGTTACTTTGTCTGTCTGCTGCATCGATTCACATCATTCATTCATTACTTTGCTAGTAATTTGTGATGTAGTTTATAAATTACGTCTTGCGGTGCCAGGATATGCGGTCTGTGAACATGTTCAGAATTGTTCCCGCCGTTTAATCAGATTCCATTATCATTAAGCCTATTAATATGTACATAGTACCTCCTTATAGGACCATCATTATCATGGGGCAGGACATCGTGATAGCATTGCGAGAGTGCAGGGGCTAATAGGAGCTACCTCCGGAACGTGCTAATAGTCAAGCAAAGCGATGAAGAAGCCCCGGTTGCGTTCCGGGTGGAGCTACGCTAATGGTGACCAGCGTGGAGTTTTAGCCAATAGAAGTCCGGCATAACATTTTCATTGCCCTTGCAGCAGAAGTTATCCACGAATATTTCTCCATGATAAAAAAGGCTCATTAGGAAATATCTGTCATAGTTGTTACGTTGGGAATGCAGGTAAGCCACCGTACTTGGTTATCGTTACATTGGCTTAGTTTAGAGTAGTGTGTAGTATGAAGAAGTGTTACTCTCTGTAGTCCTTTTGAGAGATGATAGAGTGAAACTACTTCATAGTGTATTCTCTTCCACCGCCGCTTTTTTATAGAATAAGGGTGACAAATGAGCACACAGTTCACCTGATGGTAAGTGGATGCTGCGGCCCATAGACATCAAAATGCAGATGCCTCGTGTAGCAACGCTGTCGTCGCGCCACAGGCGAAAACACATCGAAGCCTAAATCGCAGTAACAAAGTTTCGAAATTAAAACAGTATATAAAAAACAGTATATAGAATAGCTCCGAACTACCAATCGGAGCGTTGGCCGCTCCCCGGGCAGAACACCTTGCCCGGCGGGAGACCTCCCCTTTTCCTTCCACTGCCACATTGGTAACTACCCGACGTGATATGAACACGCAACCAACAACCTTCAGAAAACTACAACTCAATCGTCCTCAAGTACCCCATTCATTCGCTCCCGAGCAAATATTGTCTGCAGTCTTTACATTCTGCAAGCCATCTAGCTTTTTAAAGGTTCATCGTAGCACTGGAATAATAATGCTTCCTGTTTCTTCAAGCTATTCTCTGCGCTACAGTGTTCGGCACGGCTCTGAGTCTTACTGCTCCCCTCTGCTTAACGGCACTCTCGCATATTACTTGCCTTCTTCTCGACTCACCGCAGACTACAAGGCAGTCCCTGGCACTTGCTCCGGCTCATTGTTCTCACCGGCATCACTTGCAAGTGCGTAGTACGGCATGCATTACACACCGGCATATCGTTCGCACCAGCGTCACTTGCCTTACGCACACAGCATGCATTCCCCAGGACGCACCGGCAATGGGACTGCATTATCGACCTCCGGTGTGAGCAGGGGGGTGATGTGGCGGCGCTGTCGTCGCGCCACAGGCGAAACACATCGAAGCCTAAATCGCGCTAACAAAGTTCTGAAATAAAACAGTATATATAGAATAGCTCCGAACTACCACTTGGAGCGTTGGCCGCTCCCCGGGCTTAACACCTTGCCCGGCGGGAGATCTCCCCTTTTCCTTCCACCGGCTATACCTCGTTTACAGTAAAAAAAATTGTAAATATTTAAAAACTTTAAACAGTATTCCGCACAGACAGCACCGAATGATAATCTTATGTCTGTAATAAAATACAACTGAAAGTCTTAGTGGCCTGTATACTAATCTGGGTCCGATGAGGTCATTAATAACTGTAAGCTCTGAAGCTTCAGAACAAATCAACAATAATTAAAGTTTAAAATAGAGACTGTTAAAGTCAATTTATTACTGTTTAACAGTTATTTGAAGCAACAATAGCTCATTGGTATAGAGCACGGACTGCGGATCTTGAAACCTAGAAGTCTTGGGTTCAATGCCGCAATCTGAATTTTGTTGTAAACTCTACGTTTTTTTTATAGGATAAGGGTGGAAAACGAGCACACAGTCTACCTGATGGCAAGTGGTTGCTGCGGCCCATAGACATCTACATCTATCCTCTATTACAAATCAAAATGCAGATGCGTTTCCACCCGTGAGGACTAGGATGGAATGCCTCATTTCCAGTAAAAAGGCACACCTGCACTCACCAAACGAAACGCAAAGGTAAACCTCTACTTCACGCTGGTATTCTGTGAGGCCGTGTTACCACCCCGGTTCGAGCCGGCCCATCCGTGCGGCAGCAAAATCTGCCGCCTGGCTCTACCACTGAAAACTACGTGTCGTTTAGTAGTGAAATCGGTTACTGGAACACTTGATACGTTAAATAATTACTTTTACAATGTATGACCTTTTAATAGGCTTTAATAGTAAATGTATGCAGAATGTGTGTTTCATCAGATTATGTTACAGATAGATGTTTCATTTACAGGAACAAGCTACGTTACCACCGATTTACAACGCGAACTCACAGCACGCACAACAAAATGCGTTGACAACTCAGCAAATTTATCCTGTTTACGATAATCAAGTAAGGCAAAACCACTGAGTTTTCTTTGTCAAGAAATTTTCAGATTCACCTTGGAGTCAGGAAGTTGGCGGATTTCACCCCCGTTTTGGAAAGCACGAAAAGCCGTTGGTCTTACGCCTGATCTCTTTCTCTCTCTCTCTCTATCTCTCTCTCTTTCGTGTCGTATTACCGTCCAATCGGACGCTGAGAGTGAGGGAATAGAGAGTGCTCTATAATGCTGTCCTGCGCAGATTGTTAGTCTCCGTTGAGACTGGCCGCTGTGACGAAAATTCGGTCTGGACGACATTAAAAAAAATAGTAAACGGACGGACTGCCTGCTGTGAAGTACTACAATATTTCTCCCTAAATGTACCATACAATATCCCTCGTCATCCAAAAACAAAACTGTTACACACTCCTCAATCCAGGACTAATATGGGGTCATATGCCCCGGTACCGCGAATGTGTGACACCTATAATTCACTCTGTGGTGTGTTGTTTACTGTCGCCATTTTTCATGATACTTTCCCTAAATATAGGAAAAATGTAATAGATTACTATTATAAATAATTTGCGAATAATTTAATCATAATCTAATATCCATGTTCCCTACAGCTGCTGCTTAGTTATGTGCATGTTTTTATTGACTTATATATTATCATTAGGTATTATTTTTATAAGCTATTGTAACTCTGCCCGGTCTTAATTTTTATAGTATTTTGGATTGCTGTGTCACCTATAAGGGTGCACACATCACACAGTACCTAGATTATGCCCACTTTCAATAAAATGTAATAATGTGTACACTGCTGGTGTCTAATTAACAAATAAATAAATTATTATCATAGTTTTCTCATCCGGTTGGTCTGTATAAATCTTAGACCGATTATAGTCTAAGGTAGAAATATATAAAAGAAAATCATAAGTATACATAAGTATATATTAAATATAGTAAAATAAACAAATAAAATTATTATTATTATTTTGGGGTATCTATAAAGTTTTCTCACCTGGTTAGGCAATATAAATATATAATTGTAAACAAACATGGTAAACGTACATAAATATCAATAAAATAAAATAAATACACAAAAAATACATAAAAATATAAAAACCCAACCAGATGGAAGTCCTTGGCAGAGGAGACCAGACGGGCGAGGGTTAGGGGGAAAGGGAAAGAAATCGGCGAACGATGCGGGCGGTATCGAGGAGCACCGCCTTCTGCATTTGAGCTTGGAGCGGTCCGTCACGGAGTCCCAGTCGCCGCAGATGACCCGAGAGGCTGACTGGGATTAACCCATTCGCAGAAACGACCACAGGAATAATTTCGGCCGGCAATCCACCCCACATGTCGGTCACCTCGTGAGCCAGGTCCAGATATTTAGTCAGCTTATCTGTTTCGGCTTTCACGAGGTTCTCGTCATAAGGAATGGTAATGTCGACCAAAAATATCCTTGAATGTGCCCGGTCTATCAGCACAATATCAGGCTTATTCGCAAGAATAGTCCTGTCTGTGATGATGGCCCGGTCCCAGTAGAGCCTGGCGCGGTCATTTTCGAGCACGGCTTCCGGCAAGTACTTATAATACGGCAGTTTCCGATCCACGAGACCGTATTTCAGAGCGAGCTCCTGGTGTAGAATCCTGGCTATTAAGTTGTGCCTGTGCAAATACTCAGAGTTAGAAAGCGCCGAACAACCGGAGATGACATGCCTAAGTGATTCACCGGGATGGCGACATGCTCGACAGCCGTCAACGGTGCCATCCTTTAGGATATATCTCCGATTATTGTTGGTCTTAAAAACCTGATCCTGTATCGCACAGACAAAACCCTCGGTTTCCCCAAAGAGGTCACAGAAACGTAGCCAGTGGAGGGAGGCGACTGTGTCTACGAAAGGATCATGAAGAGCCTTGTAGAACCTCCCGTGGAGCTCCTTCTTCTTCCATACGGTCTCTCGGTCGGAAATGCCCTGTACTGCCGGGTCTTGCCATTGCTCGTTGGCTAAGGATAGAGGGGTAAGTCCTTTATCACAGAAAATAACGTCCCTATAGTATGGATCATCCGCTCTCGTCAGAAAGTAATTGCGGAGGCTGCACACTTCGCGATTATGCATGGTGAGCGCGCTTAAAAAGCCGCGCCCACCATATTTCCGCGGCAAGTACAGCCTCATTACTGACGATCTCGGATGATGCATCCTGTGGGACGTCATTATAGTGCGGACTTTTCTGTCCAGAGCGTCCAGTTCGGTTTGAGTCCACCTGAGTATGCCAAAAGTATACATAAGAACAGGCATGATCTAACCGTTATATGCGTACGCCTTATTCACACCGGACAAAAGGCTGTTAAGCACTTTGGTCAAGCGTGCATAAAACACATCGCAAACTGACTGTTTCATACCCGCCTCATCTACACCGATGTTCTGTGACAGGTATCGGTATGTTTCAGCCTCGGAAAGGGTCTTTATGTTGATGGGCATAGATAAGTCTATGCCCTCAGAGTTAGCAACCTTTCCCCTTTCAACATGGAGGATCGCACACTTATCCTTCCCCAGCTCCATTCCAATAGTATAAGATAAGATAAGATAAGATAAGATAAGATATTTATTTTTAGACACATGAGTATACATACAAAGCATGCAGGTTGTTCAGATATATTAAAAGGGTCAGTCATGTTTGGCCTTTGTGGCGTACAAATGTATAAATCAATGAAAATATTACAATAATTGAAAATGAAATATTATTAAAACATTATCTAATTAAACCATTATTAAACTATTTTTAACAATTTTATCAATAAATCTAAATCTAAAGAATAAATTAAATGTCTGTTTATATTATTTACTATGAAGATACAATATATTTTATTTGCTTTATACAGTGCCAATAATAGAATTGCTTGTTACATAAGATTTAAATTTTATTATTCAAAAATTCTAATATGCTATAGTATGCTATGCCTTCTAAATATAATTTCAACTTATTTTTAAATATACGGGCATTCTGTTCTTTCCAACATTTCGGAAGCTTATTATATATTAAAGGGGTCATGTAAAAAACACTTTTTCGCATCAATGCAGTTTTTGAGCTATGCAAACATAGAATAGTATCATCGCGTCTGTTGCGACTAACTACATCTGATAAACGTGGAAATAAGTGCCGATTATATTTAACAAACATGGCAATTTCTAAAATGTATAGACATGGTAATGTCAGTATTTTATATTTTATAAAATAGGGTTTGCAGCTATCAGTTGGCCTTAGTTTAAACATGGTCCTAATACATCGCTTTTGTGCTTTGAAAGGTAATTCTTTGTTAGTCGAATTGCCCCAGAAGATAATCCCGTATCTTAAGTGCGATGAAACTAAACCATGGTACGCTGTAAGCAACGCATTAATGTTAAGCACTTTAACCAATTTATAAAGTGCATATGTCGAGTTACTTATTTTTTTGCTAAGAATTTCTGTGTGTTCTTTCCAATTCAATTTCTTGTCAATCGTCACCCCAAGGAATTTGGCAGTGTTGACTTCTTCGATTATTTTATTATTATATTGGACCTTAAGATTAGTGGGAGTTGATGAACGTTGACTGAAATGCATTACACAAGTTTTATTCAGATTTATTTTTAAGTTATTGTTATTTAACCATTTTATTATTGATATAAGAGAATTATTAATGTCATTATTATAGCTATCCTTATTATTGCATTGAATTGTTATGGTGCTATCATCAGCAAAGAGTGTTACTGGTTGAATAACGGATTTAGGTAAGTCGTTTATGTATAACAAGAATAGTAGGGGGCCTTACACACTTCCCTGTGGTACTCCATATTTAACTACTCGTTCATGAGATTTAAATATTTCTTCATATTATTATTATTATTATTATGATAGGGAAAACATTTCTGTTTCTTAGCTCTTTGGCTAGTTTTTACTGCACATACGGGCCTAAGCCAAGTAAATGCAGCATGGAGTGAGTATTTATGTAGGTTGTGTGTTCTGGGTAACTATTTCATTTTCTTCCAATTGCATGAATTTTCTTACTATTCGACAGTTATTTAAAATTGCGTCTTTTTGGAGTATAGTGTATGTTGAGTCTTTCAGGTATATTTATTTGAGGCTATGGTGGAGATGGTTGGGTATAACGCCCGTGGTGGAGACGACTATGGGTACTATATACACTTTATTTTGTCTCCAAATTCTGGTCACTTCTTCTTTAAGCTCTGCATATTTGCTTATCTTCTCGCCTATTGTTTTTTGTAAGTTATATGTGTTGGGTATTGCAATATCTATTAGGTAGGTGATTTTACTTACTTTATCGTGTAGTGTTTTGTCTGGTCTATTATAGTGAATGGTCCTATCAGTAAGTATGGCGAGGTCGTAGTAGAGTTTGTGTATAGGATTTTCTAAAACAGTGTATGGCGTATATTTGTAGTAGGGTGTGTTTGTGTCTTGTATAAGTTTATGTTTGAGTGCTAGTTTTTGATGAATGATGTTTGCTACTTGGTTGTGTCTGTGACTGTAGTCTGTCTGTGTGAGAGTTGTACATGCCCCTGTTATGTGTTGTATTGTCTCTGGTTGTGTGAAGCACTTACGACATTTGTCGTTGGTTACTGTACTTGTAATTATTATTATTGGGGTATCTATATAGTATTATCATCTGGTTAGGCTATATAAATATATAATTGTAAATGAAAATGATAAACATACATAAATATCAACAAAATAAAACAAATACATAAAAAATACATAAATAAATAAAAACCCAACCAGATGGAAGCTCTCGGCAGGGGAGACCAAACGGCCGAGGGTTAGGGGGAAAGGGAAAGAAACCGGCGGACTATGCGCGCGGTATCGAGGAGCACCGCCTTCTGCATTTGAGCTTGGAGCGGTCCGTCACGGAGTCCCAGTCGCCTCAGATGACCCGAGAGGCTGACTGGGATTAACCCGTTCGCAGAAACGACCACAGGAATAATTTCGGCCGGCAATCCACCCCACATGTCGGTCACCTCGTGAGCCAGGTCCAGATATTTAGTAAGCTTATCTGTTTCGGCTTTCACGAGGTTCTCGTCATAAGGAATGGTAATGTCGACCAAAAATATCCTTGAGTGTGCCCGGTCCATCAGCACAATATCAGGCTTATTCGCAAGAATAGTCCTGTCTGTGATGATGGCCCGGTCCCAGTAGAGCCTGGCGCGGTCATTTCGAGCACGGCTTCCAGCAAGTACTTATAATACGGCAGTTTCCGATCCACGAGACGGTATTTTAGAGCGAGCTCCTGGTGTAGAATCCTGGCTACTAAGTTGTGCCTGTGCAAATACTCAAAATTAGAAAGCGCCGAACAACCGGAGATGACATGCCTAAGTGATTCACCGGGATGGCGACAAGCTCGACAGACGTCAACGGTGCCATCATTTAGGATGTATCTCCGATAATTGTTGGTCTTAATAACCTGATCTTGTATCGCACAGACAAAACCCTCAGTTTCCCCAAAGAGGTCACCGAAACGTAGCCAGTAGAGGGAGGCGACTGTGTCTACGAAAGGCTCATGTAGAGCCTTGTAGAACCTCCCGTGGAGCTCCTTCTCCTTCCATACGGTCTCTCGGTCGGAAATGCTCTGTACTGCCGGGTCTTGCCATTGCTCGTTGGCTAAGGATAAAGTGGTAAGTCCTTTGTCACAAGAAATAAATAACGTCCCTATAGTATGGATCATCCGCTCTCGTCAGAAAGTAATTACGGAGGCTGCACACTTCGCGATTATGCATGGTAAGCGCGCTTAAAAAGCCGCGCCCACCATGCTTCCGCGGCAAGTACAGCCTCATTACTGACGATCTCGGATGATGCATCCTGTGGGACGTTATTATAGTGGGGACTTTTCTGTCCAGAGCGTTCAGTTCGGTCTGAGTCCACCTGAGCATGCCAAAGGTATACATGAGAACAGGCATGATCCAACCGTTATATGCGTGCGTCTTATTCACACCGGACAAAAGGCTGTTAAGCACTTTGGTCAAGCGTGCATAAAACACATCGCAAACTGACTGTTTCATACCCGCCTCATCTACACCGATGTTCTGTGACATACCCAGGTATCGGTATGTTTCAGCCTCGGAAAGGGTCCTTATGCTGATGGCCATAGACAAGTCCATGCCCTCAGAGTTAGCAACCCTACCCCTTTCGACATGGAGGACCGCACACTTATCCGTCCCCAGCTCCATTCTAATAGAATTGCTAAAATCACAAGTGATGTTTAGCAATTCCATAAGATAAGAGCGACTGGAGGCGAATAACTTGAGATCATCCATATAGAAAAGGTGGGTCACTTTTGTACCTCCTTTCCGAAGCTGAAATCCCCTCCCGGAACTCTCCAGTAAGGTACTGAGAGGGTTCAGAGAGAGGCAGAACCAGACTGGACTCAAACAATCGCCCTGGAAGATACCCCTTCTTATCCTTATGTGGCTCTCCGCAGCCGTCATCCGCTCGCCTAGATGACAAAGGATCGTACTCCACTGCCCCATACATTGCTCGAGGAAGTCTCGAACTGTACAGTCGACGTACAGCGCAAGGACCCTCTTAAGCCATGTATGAGGCACAGAGTCGAATGCCTTTTTGTAGTCTATCCAGGCGGCGGAGAGGTTCCGACGGTTGCGTTTAACCACCTTGCCAATGACCGCGTCAATGAGGAGTGGTTCCTTGGTTCCACGACCACCGCCCCGACATCCATTTTGAGCGCGCGACATCACCTGATTTGAGTTCAGGTGACGAGTGATTCTCGCGCTCAAAATGGATGTAAGTGTCTTGTATATAGCGGTATTTGCTCGGGTCTGTGGAATCCCGGTCTTTAGGAACCAAATGAGTGATCCCAGTAGTGAAGAGGCTCGGGAGCGACTTTTGGTCGAGAGCCTCTTGAAACTGTCGGGCGAGCACAGCGTGACACACCATGAACCCCTTCAGCCAGTAGTGATGCAGTCCGTCGAGTCCCGGACTTTTCCATTTCGGGGCCCTACGGACCGCCTCAGCTACGTCATCCGGCGTTATGATGACGGGGTCCATGGGCGTAATATTAGCACACTGACTTACCACAACTTCCGTCCAAGGGCCCTCGCTGTGGTTTACGGGCTCTGACCACAGGCCGCGCCAGAATGCGATAGTGTCGGCCTGATTCGGTGCTGGGCCCGTTCCACGTACCATAAATCGCTCCAATGATTCATAGAGCCTCTTCTGATCACTCTGAAAGAGACGATTCTGGTTGAACCGTGTCGACCTCTCGGTATATCGCCGAATCCGCTTCCCCCAAGCAGCGATTCTCTGCTTCAGGTCGTCTATGCGCTCCGTCAGTTTTTGCGTTATGTCCGGCTGGGACAGACTGATATTTGTCCCAGCAAACGCCAACCTGACGGTGCGCACAATCCTCGGCCTATTATTGCCCGACCTGAAGCTTATCAGTCTGCCGATGAGGGCTCTTGCCTTTGCGATACAGTCCTCAATCCTTCTTCTCCAGGCTGGGATGGCGCTACTTTGTCTAGTAGCGCGTCCAGCCGTGGAAAGTTTGGTGCCAATAATACGGCAAACTGCCAGTGCGGCGCCAAAAAGAATTGAGTCCGTCTCGCAAAGGTTTTTTTTTTATAGAATAGGGGGCAAACGAGCATGCGGCTCACCTGGTGGTAAGTGACTACCGCCGCCCATGAACAACCGCAACACCAGGGGAATTGCAGATGCGTTGCCGACCTTTTAGAAAGGTGTAAGCTCTTTTCTTGAAGGTTCCTAAGTCGTATCGGTCCGGAAAATTCGCTGGTGGTAATTGATTCCACAAGGAAGTCGTGCGAGGGAGAAAACTTCTTCTAAATCGCACAGTCGTGGACCGCCAATCATCCAGATGGTATGGATGGTAACGCGAGTTTTGTCGCGATGTGCGATGGTGAAATTGAGCGGCTGGAATTAGTCCGAACAATTCCTCAGAGCACTCCCCGTGATAAATGCGATAAAATACGCAAAGAGATGCAACATCTCTACGCAGTGCCAGTGTATCGAGCCGATCAGAAATAACTCGGTCGTCGACGATTCGAACCGCTCTGCGCTGGATGCGGTCAAGTGGAAGGAGCTGGCACTGGGGTGCCCCGGCCCAGAGATGAGAACAGTATTCCATGTGGGGCCGAACTTGCGCTTTGTAAAGTTGCAAGCGATGTGCTGGCATGAAATACTGTCTCGCTCTACTAAGCACGCCAAGCTTTTTAGAGGCCAATTTGGCCTTCCCTTCCAAGTGACCACGAAACTGTACACTATTCGATATGTCGACGCCAAGGATTCCGATACTGGCTGAGGCAGTAAGGGGAGTGCCTTGAAACTGAGGAGATACGACAAAGGGGTTCTTTTTAGCGGTAAACGCGCAAACTTGTGTCTTCTGGGGATTGAACTGGACTAGATTTAGTCGGCCCCAATCCGAGACTTTGTTAAGCAAAGACTCGACTTCAGACACAAGTTTGTCCCGGTACTCGGCGACGTTTTCCCGAGAAATATTGGCACGGCCGGTATATAAGGCATCACCAGTGCTGTCGTCCGCATAGCAATGAATGCTGTCAGTTAGCAACATAATGATATGCAGGAGAAACAGCGTTGGTGATAGCACGCAGCCTTGTGGAACACCAGCGTTGATAGGCTTGAAATCAGAGCACTCACTGTCTACTACGACCTTGATGCTCCGATCAGCAAGGAAACTGGTGATCCATTTGCACAATTTCTCGGGAAGCCCATAGGAAGGAAGCTTCGAAAGAAGCGCTTTGTGCCAGACCCGATCAAAGGCCTTCGCTACGTCCAAATTAACGGCTAATGCCTCCCCCTTGGACTCTACTGCCTCCGCCCATCTATGAGTCAAGTAGACTATAAGATCACCAACTGATCGACCCCGACGAAAACCGTACTGGCGGTCACTAATCAGCTGGTGATCCTCAAGGTACCTCATGAGCTGGCAGTTTATAATGGCTTCCATTATTTTGGAGAACAAGAAGGTGATGGCGATAGGCCTGTAGTTGGACGGGTCTGAGCGGTCGCCTTTTTTAGGGATCGGGTGCACCAAAGCTGTCTTCCATGAGTTCGGGACTATGCCTTGGGAGTAGGAGTACCGGAAAAGACGCGTTAAAACCGGTGCCAACTCCGGAGCACACGTCTTCAGCACAATGGGAGGGACTCCATCGGGCCCACTCGACTTGTTGACGTCCAGGGAGAAGAGTGCTTTGCGGACCGAGCGCTGTGTAAATCGCACATCCGGCATAGAGCACTCACATCGCGGGATGGTCGGCGGTGTGTTCCCCCCGTCATCTAGAGTCGAGTTGGACGCAAAAAGAGAGCTCAACAGATCGGCTTTCTCCTTTGCGGCATGGGCCAGTGAGTCATCCTCTCTGTGCAGAGATGGAAGAGATGGCTGACAGAAGTTCCCTTGGACAGCCTTGGCGAGAGACCAGAATGCACGGGTTCCCGAAGGAAGGCGAACTAGCTTCTCGCCAATTCTGCCGATGTGCTCAGACCTTGCCTTGGCAATGACGCTTTTGAAGGACCTGGAGGCGGAATTATACTTCTTTTTTAATGCGCTGGTGTTTACATCCCGAGACGTTAATGCGTCAGCCCAGGCCTGGTAGCACTCCTGCTTATAGCGTGATGCTATTTTACAGGAGCGACCAAACCATGGCTGGGATCTGCCTCCGATGGGCACCACAGAGGATGGAATAAAAAGTTCCATACCCTGAAGTACCACATCAGCAACAGAATCGGCAACAACGCTGGGATCTTCCGGCGAGAAGCAAACCCGCCCCCAAGGGTAGGATGCAAAAAAAGACCGCATCCCGTCCCAATCAGCTGACCTATAGTGCCAAACACGGCGGCAAGCTGTATATCGCAACTGCGATTGGAGCGTGAGTGGCACCGTACTCCGGATCAGACAATGGTCCGAAGAGCCCAGAGGGGCATCGACCTGATATCCGTCCGGATGAGAGGTCAGCAGAAGGTCCAACAGGGAAGGTACATGGTCTTCCACATCTGGGATCCGCGTAGGCGAAGTAACCAGTTGTGTTAGACCATATGCCAAAGCAAAGTCATAGACAGATCTACCCGCATGATCAGTTAAACGAGAATCAAGCCATTCAGCGTGGTGGGCGTTGAAATCACCGAGTATCACGATCTCTGCGGATGGGACCTGTTGTAGCACGGAGTCTGCAGCCATTTGGACGTGGTCTATGAGTCGGTCTGTGTCGGCATTACCGCTATGGGACCTATAGAGGCACCCATAGACGCGGGGATGGTCGTCGCTGTCTACGCGCAGCCATAGGATGGACAGGTCCGTACCTTCAAGGCTGCCGAGGCGTCGAAAACAGATGTCCTCTCTGACATACACGCAAACTCCAGCCCGGGGCACAAACGAGTGTTCTAATTTGTACCCCGGGCAGGAGAGATACGAAGTATCAGCCAGAGAGGACACCTGTGTCTCGGTAAGAAAGAGCAAGGCCGGCTTAGCTATCTCCAGATGGTAGTGGACGGTGTTAAGGTTTGAATGAAGTCCCCTGATATTGCAGAAATCCACGGTAAGCGTGGCAGGGGTTGCCTTTGTCTTCTTGCTCCACTTGCCCAGAGCAGGTTTCGTCTTGAGCGGAATTTCGCCCCCCCCAGGATACGCGGGGCAGCCTGAGCACCCACGCCCAGGAGTGGAGTAGTTTGTTCGTGGATGCTCAGCGAGGGATTCTCCAGGGGTGCTGGTACCCTCCTGGGGTAGTCTTTTATTTAATTCCACTACCATGTTGATGGGGGGGGGGGGGAATTGGACCTCCGGCCACCTGCACTCACCAAGCGCAACGCAGAGGTAAACCTTTACTTCACGCTGGTATAATGGTAAAATGGTCCCGGCTGGCTTCCAAATAGGGCACCAGCATTGGGTTGAGAGCCCTCATGACAGCCCGATTCCGCTTGCTTAGGGATATGCGTGGGAGTCGCGGTCGATTTTCGAGAGGCGTACTGAGCGTTTCCACAATCGCCTCCTCCAATTTGCTCCTTATCTGCTCTAATTCTTGGGTGACCATTCCATCATCGCCTGAACCAACCAGAGCGGGAAGATCCATGGCGGCCTCTACATGTGGCTGCTGGTCTGTGGCCTGAGGAGCCGCATCCCCAGCTATAGCCGGTTCATTCGATGAGGGAATAGCCTCACGTCGTAATC
Organism: Parnassius glacialis; assembly: GCA_033319125.1. Taxonomy (NCBI): domain Eukaryota; kingdom Metazoa; phylum Arthropoda; class Insecta; order Lepidoptera; family Papilionidae; genus Parnassius; species Parnassius glacialis. The sequence goes on along the minus strand of JAVANC010000029.1, from coordinate 23,955,208 downwards.
GTTCGAGTTCGGCATCATCAAATATTTTCGAGCGCATGATGTACCGAACTCGGTCTGCCAGGTTTTGCTCCGTGACGGGTACAGACGGCTCCAGCTCAGCAAAAAAGAGATGCATCCGAGCCTGATACGCTATCCCTCCAGTTTCTTCCCCCTTCGCCCTATAGTACGCCCGCAATGCGTTTGTGTTCATATTTTTATTCCAACGCATGCGGCGTACTCCACCAGCGGCGGGTGCCGCTTGCCGGGTCCGAGAGGACCCTGCCGACACCAAGCCATCTGGTGGGGATGATGGATGCGAGGGGCTGCTAGGTGGTCGTGCAGCACCTCGCGCTCGGCTGGCGGCCCACAAGCTGCCGCGTCCAGCGCAAGCTCCAGACGCTCCCCGGCGACCCCCAGGCAGCGGCCCTATGCGCGTTTCTCGTTGTGCCATCATCCATTTTATGGGCGTCAGTTAACGGGAGACACCCAAACCCGGCGCCGTTTCATGATGGAGCCATATGCACAAACGGGCCTTTGCACCCTCAATTTTACCAAGGCACGGCGCTAACAACTCTTGGCAAGGTGCTGACTGACTGCGCCGACGTAGCGGTTTTGCCACTTAACTGTTACGTCAGCGGGCGATGGGGTCGTCACTTCCCTACGCCATTAATATTATATATTATTATTATTAATAATAATAATAATTATTATTATTATTAATCATCATTACAGCCCACTGCTGCACATAGGCCTCCCCCTCCTGCCACAAAGCACGATCCTGAGCCACCTGCATCCATCGACTTCCTGCATGTCTTACCAGGTCGTCACTCCATCTCGTGGGGGGTCGCCCTACACTTCGCCTATCGGTACAAGGCTGCCACTCAAGAACCTTTCTTCCTCATCGGTTGCCGGTTCTTCGAGCTATATGGCTGGCCCACTGCCACTTTAGCTTACTAATTCGTTGGGCTATGTCGGTTACTCTGGTTCTACTGCAGATATCCTCATTCCTAAGTTTATCACGCAGAGAAACTCCGAGCATAGCCCTCTCCATAGCTCGCTGAGCGACTTTGAGCTTCCTCATACGGCCAGCAGTGAAGAACCACGTCTCAGATCAGATGGGTCGTAGCTTCCCGAACGCTGCCCAGCCGAGTTGAATACGTCGATTAACCACTCGGTTGAAGTAGGACTTACCTAGTTGGACTATTTGTCCCAGGTAAACATACTCGTCATCAACTTCGAGCTTAGTGCTCCCAATAACTAGGTGTGACATGGACATTAAACATAATCTTTGTTTTGTCCATGTTCATCTTAAGATTTATCCGTTGGGAGACACTATTGAGGTCATTGAGCATAGTGCTTAGGTCCTCCAGCGATTCTGCCATTAGGACTATATCGTCGGCAAATCGAAGGTGAGTGATGTACTCGCCATTGATGTTAATACTGTATCCTTTCCAGTCAAGAAGTTTGAAAAAGTCTTCCAATGCAGCGGTGAAGAGTTTCGAGGATAAAAAGTCACCCTGTCTTACACCTCGCTGCAATTAGATATGTTTCGTACTCTGGTTCTGTACTCGGATAGCCATCGTAGCCCATCTGTACGAGCACTTCAGCACTTCGATATACCGACAGTCAACTTGGCACCGCTGAAGGGACCGCAGCACCGCCCAAATTATTAATTTATACGCACGCATATTATTATTAATTCGCACGGTTAAAATGTGCAATGTAATACAGTATATTTTATTATGATATGTACAGCTCGACGTTTCATTTGCAGGAAAAAGCTACGTTAACCAGCGATATACAACGCGATCTAGCAGCACGCGGAACAAAACGCGTTGAAAACTCGGCAAAGTCATCCCGTCTACGATTATCAGGTACGAAAAAGTTAAATTTTTTGAAGGAAGGTTAGGTTCGTATTTATTTATCTAATTAAATTTTATTTAACTACATTTATAGTATTAGGTTGACAAACGAGCACACAGTCCACCTGATGGTAAGTCAATGCTGTGGCCCACAGACATACCATACAAAATACAGCTGCTACTTTACGCTGGTATTCTGTGAGAGCGTGGTCCTCCCACGGTCGAGCCGACTTATTAGTGCTACAACCATAATATAGCTGCAGCGTGGCTCTACCACGTATTTTATTACTGGCTGGCTGTGAAGCATTTGATCTTAGTCCTCAGAAGTAACAACGTATCAGTAGCCTTCTTCGTTTGAAGCTGGTTGCAGCTATTTATAGGCTGCAGCAAACGCTTCTGTCACTTTAATTTTATAAAAATTAGTTGTTAACCCTGCGGTTTAAGAACCTCGCTACAAGCAAAAAAGGTCCACGGTTCTCGTTATTCAACCTACGAAACAGTAATCTCATGCTGCTATTTCACGATTGTATTCTGTGCCACCTATATATTATTTGATGACAATACATACAGGGCATCTTAACAACAGGTAAGTTAAAATATTTTGGCGAAATCTAAAGATTGTCTTATCCTTACGATTATCAACAAAATAGATCGCTAACAAGTAGATAATTAAAAATTAAAAATTTTGTACAGCCGACTTCAATATAAGTTATTAGGACATAACTCAAAAACTATTGGTGAGACCTTGATCAAATTCATATGGGACTATACGAGAGGTATCAGCTTTCATATAGAAAAAGAATCATCGAAATTGGTTCACCCAGTTAAAAGTTATGAGGTAACAGTGGTAGAGATTTTGCTGTCGCACGGATGGGCCGGCTCGAACCGGGAACTCGAACCTCACAGAAAACCAGCGTGAAGTAGAGGTTTACCTCTGCGTTTTGCTTGGTGAGTGCAGGAGGCCGGAGGCCATTTTTACTAGAAATGAGGCATTCCATCTTAGTCCTCCCGGTGATTTTGAATTGTAATAGAGGATAGTTGTAGATGTCTATGGGCCGCAGCAACCACTTACCATCAGGTGGACTGTGTGCTCGTTTGTCACCCTTATACTATAAAAAAAAAACACATAAAAAAATCATACGCGTCTAATTGAGTACCGTCTCTTTTTTGGAAGTTGGCAGAAAAAATAAAAATGATAATTCTAAGAATACAGGCAATCTAGTATATAAAAATTAATGTTCAGTTGTTCGTATTTTATGCGCAGTCATACCGTTCATCACATTACGCTAAAATTTAGTCAACTTATTGCTTGCACTTGCGCGAGGTTTATAGGCATAGTACAATTAACTTACAGTAAGTTAAGTACAATTAACTTAAATTAAGAAAGTTAAAATATATCGTTCAATTTCAATGAGTGTATTATCATTCCTAATCAAACAATTTAACTCTTCTAAATTTAACAAGATATTTCCACAACTATTTCATTTGCGGCAGCAATGCGCTATTTTTTAATACCTAGCTATTTATCAAAATTTGAAAAAACAATTTATTGAACGATATTTTATAATGATAAGTAAAACCTAATAAATCATTATAATTTTTTACGTGGTAGAGCCATGCTGCAGCTATATTAATAGTATAGTTGTAGCACGAATGGGTCGGATCGAACGAAGAAGAGCCACGCTCTTACAGAATACCAGCGTAAAATAGCAGCTTAACACTGCTTTGTTCCGTATGGTGAGTGTAAAGAACCGGAGACCCTTTTTAATGGAAAAGAAGCTTTTCATCTTAGTCCTCACGGGTGACAACGCATTTGCATTTTGATCCGCAAACGAGGATAAATGTCTACATTTCTACTTTATATAAATGTTTGAAGACGCAAAGAGCAAACGAGTAATTTTAATTAACTATTTATTTATTTCAAATAAATTTCTACCAATTTTTCTATTCATCTAAACTTATATTACATATATTCCCGATTTTTCGAGCGTTTTCGAGCGAGAATCTTATAATCACATTGTGAACCACATATACCAAAAAAAAAACTATTAGTAAATGTAATTCCAATCCAAAACTAAAAGTAATTCCAATTGGGAATGCCTTCGCATTAAAAAAAAACGTATTGCATGATTATAAGGATTTTTTTAAAAGTAGTTTAAATACACACAAGTTTTTACTAATAACCTTATTATACTTCCAATTCTCCGATAATTTTATGTCAAACTTCAATTTGAAAAAGTTTGGAAAATCCAAAGTGCACGAATCATAATGCTCATAATATGATCATCATATCATCATTCATGTCACTCCAAAAATCCATGACGTATTCAAGTATAAATATTACATCCTACTTACTTTTAGTACGTACTCCTATTATTTATTCTGTGCTTTTAAAATATTGTAATAAAATTCTCTGATTATTATAATAATCAAGTATGTATGAAATTTGTTGTTCGAATATTTTGAATTTATTTTGTACAGCGATCTTTTTGAGCCGCTGCAAACAATCGATACAGTATCCACTCACAACGGAACGGCGGTGGACGCCGAACTAAGCGAGGAGGCACAGGCAGTCTCTATTTACTGAATCAATTCTAACACAAGGCTACCAAATTAACGAAAATTTCGCCATTTTGGAGCCGAAAAAAAATTAATTATAGCTAAACAAAACAAAATTACACTGCCATTTACATTCAGTGGGGTCCCACATGATATATGAAGAGATTAAAAAATAGATATAGTTTTAGCCTTGCAGACTTGATGAATCCACACCATAAGCTACTAAAACCCCATTTTTATGTAAAAATAACAATTAATGAATTAAAAAAATATATTAATAAGTTCAACAATCATTTATCTTTCTGACAATGTGCTTTTTATATCATTTTATATATACATATAGTATAATATGATTGCTAGACACGATTTCTTGCGATAAAACGTTGGAATCTTGATTTTGAGGCGCTAATAGAACATACCTATGCGCTTTGCGCTAGGCATGCAATTACACAATATACCTCCTATATTAAAATTGCGTATTTTTTAAATCATTAAGAAAAATATCAAAACTCATCTTTAGATTTCTCTTCGCTTCAGTAATAAATCTAAACTCTTATTTTTACAGTCACAGCAACAATAAATCAGTACGATTCCAACAACTTATCGGATGAAGGGAATAACTCGCAAAACGCCGAGGCAAGTACACCTTCCAAACACTTTAATATAATATGTTTTCCTTATTTATGATAAAGTAAAATTAATTAACAACCTGTATATAATAAGGGTCACAAACGTGCACACAGACCACCTGATGGTAAATTGATGGGGTTGTGCTGTCACCCCTGCAAACTAGGATAGAGTGCCTCGTTTCTAGTAAAAAGTTCTCCGATTCTCTGCATTCACCATAGGAAATAGCAGAATTTTACTGCTTTTTTACGCTGGTATTTTGTGAGAGCGTGGTCGCCAATCGAGCCAACCCATTCTTGGCAAAACTATAATATAGCTGCAACGTTTTTCATTCATGCGGCTCACCTGTTTTGTGGCATTCTTTAGGGGAGGCCTATGACCTGCACTAGACTAGTGAAGGTCTATAATGATAGTAATGATGATAACTTTAATGAGGGCATCCACGACTTTTGTGCCACCAGGGCGGCGCCACTTAAAATAAGGTTAATTTGATCGGAAAATGTAAAGTTTTATGTTCCTTTTTGTTGGTGATATTAGCTATATTGTATATTATTTAAATTAAAAATAAATAAACTAAACCATAGATATTCAAAAAACTAGAAAAAATTTAAAAATAATATAAAAAATGCGCTAAAAATTTAAGAGCATACTACAGTGGCATTGTTTTGTGTATTAATATAATACTCTAGAAACTGATAAACTTTTATTAAAAACTAATTTCTCAATTAAATGACATTGTGTAACATAAAACTTTACCTCAGTGTGAACTAGCGACATCTAGTGAGCAGAGAATGACAAGCCCTCATTATATCACTTTTCAGGATAAGAGCTACGCGTTCTCCTACATATTGAAGGACGAAAAGACCGGCGACGATTTCTCCCACTCCCAACGCAGCAGCGGTTCCGCCACAAACGGAGAGTACCGAGTTCGATTACCCGATGGTCGTTTACAGATAGTTTCGTACACTGCTGATGAGAACGGATATAAAGCTGATGTGAAATACGACGTGGACAGTACTAGAAACAAAGTTGAATACAGTACTCAGAACCAACACCAAAATGCAAACAACCGCAAAGATTATTACGAAAACTACAACCAGTGTACTAATAATGCAGCAAAACATAGCAGCAAAAACAACAAATTCTATTCTAATTATAATTCACCAACAAAAGTAGAATTATATCAAGACTTATCTAAGGAATATTATAACGATTATTCTTCAGAATATGGAACTAAAAATTATGATCCACATCAAAGTAAATTCGCAGATTTACTTCAAGAGTAAAAAACTGATGCGCTCAGTAATTTAGACTTCAAAACAAATTTTGACCCGGATTACCTAACATTGACACTAAAACCTAATTACCTAAAACTAAGAGATGTTTTAACGAAAGCCTTGCCTAATGTACAACCAACGTTCAATTATAACTATCCTAAAGAAGAAACAACAGCAGAAAACTTTGTACTAATTAGTGATCGAAATCGATTTACTAGTCCTAACACGCCATCGGTCTCTCCAGACTTTAATAGTTTTGTGGCTTCCACTCCTAGAAACTACCTAGTTTCAACTATCGCTAGTTTGAGAGACAGAGTAGGGTCCAAACCTCTATTATCCGATAGCTTCATTAGCAGAATCAACAAGTATTTATCTTTAAGTGAATACTTTGTTTTATTGTTAAGGGATACAAATTCGTTTGAAATGTTGCGTAAGACAAATTGGACTAAAGTTGTACTTAAGTTAGCTTTGTTGTTATTGTTACGTCTCGATTTCATTAAGTAATTGTCTGAGGCATGTTTAAAGATAGCACAAGCTCTATCCGTAAATGCAACGAATAAAATCGTTGTCGTTTATTCAGTTTCAAAATAATCTTGTGTAAGATTTAGACATTGCTTTTGGGAAAGCTTTTAAAATATTTTTATTAAGTAATAAGTATTATATCCTTCATAGTGTTATTTTGTGCGAACTTCCATCGTACTTTGTATATAATTATTTAAACTGTTTTAAATTAATAAGCATTTAAGTTGAACATTAATAAATCATAATTTTAGAATATTTTTATTGATAGTAATCCATAGTGTTACCTTCTCTTTTGTCTCTGTTTGCATCTAACCCTGTAAACAGTCCGCTGTTGGATATGTGTCTCCGATAGATTTCTTTTAAAAAGGTTACCTATCGTGGTGCCAGTTTCAAACATAACATGTAAAGTGCACAAAGACAAACATGCATTCGCTGAACTATTACTTGTAGGCCATACATATACTCTGAGCTTCCTCTTACGGCCAGCAGTGAAGGATCACGTCTCAGATCCATAGGTCATCACTGGCAACACGCACTGGTAGTACAATCTAGTTGTGAGGTTTTGAAATATGTCTGACGAGAAGATATGTCGTAAAGAATTAGTTCGCTGAAGTGGCAATTGGCTGGCCATACAGATTGTAGGGCCGACAACTGGCGGACGAAGTGTAGGGCGTCCCCCGACTAGATGAATTGACGACCTGGTAAGACATGCAAGAAGTCAATGGATGCAGGTGGCTCGGGACCGTACTTTGTGGCGTTCCTTCGGGGAGTCCTATGTTCAGCAGTGATTTTTGTGAAGGGCTGTAATGATGATGATGATGATGATACAAATTACTGTTCCAAGCGGGATTCGGAACCGCGGCCCTTAGCGCCGTAACTCATTTCTAAGCTACTGCGCCATGGACCTGTCAAGAATAGTAAGGATTTGCCATATTAGATATAGTGATCGATGATGAGCTGATTATACCGTCATCTATAAGAGGGCTTGAGGTCTTTCTAGCATTTTCTATTTTTGTTTCTTAATGACACCCACAACCACCAAAGATATGGAACAACAAGGATGTGGAATGGATAATTTGATAGGCAAAGAATAGCACTTACTTCAAATTTAAACGTTTCATTCTAATTTATACGTGGTAGAGCCATACTGCAGGTATATTAGTAGTATAGTTGTAGCACGAATGGCTCGGCTCGACCGGAGAAAGACCACGCGCTCACAGAATACCACCGTAAAATAGCAGCTGTGTTTTGTATGGTTAGTGAAGAGAACCGAAGACCCTTTTAACTGTAAAAGGGGCATTCCATCCTAGTCCTCACCGTTGACAACGCATCTACATTTTGATTCTTTATTAAGGATAGATATAGGTGTCTATGGGTTACAGCAACCACTTACCATCAGGCTATGTGCTGGTTTGATACCCAATCCCATAAAAAAATGCGTGGTGCAGTGTGTACAAAAAATAAAACAGCAGTTGTTGTTCTGCTTTCTTCGATAAATGGCATGATAAGTAAATTAGTCCTTTGATTTTAATCCGCACTTTTTACAGTATAAATAATAATAATTCTCAATTCATAACACTCAACTCATAACTCAACTACAGCACCACCTATCACGCCCAAATTTTGTTATTTTGACAACAAACTACCTGATTTTTCATAGCTTATAACAAGCGGGATGCGGGAATTAAAGACTGTGTAAGAACCTCCGAAGGAGGGGGAGTTATACATACATACATATAATCACGCCTCTTTCCCGTAGAGGTAGGCAGAGACCACTTCTTTCCACTTGCTACGATCCTTACATACTTGTTTCGCTTCGTCCACTTTCATTATTCCCTTCATACATGCTCTACGGTTTAGGGTACTCTGACCTGGCCTTTTTTCAATACATCCCTGATTTGGTCTAGAAGCCTAAGTCTTGGATATAGTCAAAATAAGAATTCTTAATTTTTTGGTTTTTGACCATTTTGACCCCCTAGGAGTGTAATGAAAACTTTTTGCCCCTATTCAACCATAACCCCATGACATCCTCTACATGAAAGGCTATTCAAACTGACTAGGCCTAAAGTTCGAGCCACCTCCCAATTTTTTGGTTTTTGGCCAGTTTGCCCCTTAGGAGTGTAATAAGAAATTTTTGCCCCTATTCAACCATGACCCTCTTGACAGCCTCTACATGACAGGCTATACAAACTGACTAGGTCTAAAGTACGAGTAACCCCCCAACTCATTTCTAGTCTTTATTTTTTTTTATAGGAGAGGGGGCAAACGAGCGTGCGGCTCATCTGATGGTAATTGACTACCGCCGCCCATGAACAACTGACCGGGCCACCCTGAGCTTAGTTTTCCAGTACGAGGCTATCACTCCCGAAACTTTCTTATATATTACCTTTATTAAAATATTAAAGATAGAAAATGTATTTAATTAAACGCTAAATACGGTTGTTAACTCGCTTGTCAAGCGTGGCAATTATGGCAAATATGCCCCTATGATGAAATTCTCCCACATAGGCCTAAGTTCAGCAGTGGACTTTAATAGGATGTAAAGGTAACGATTATATGTAAATGTTACATGTAACCCCTACACCTAATGTCTACTGTGTCATATAATACAGTACTACGATATGTGCAAAAGATGCACATTCGAACCTGAAATTGATATTTACACGACATGCATACATACTCGTATACTTGTTGCGAAAATGTACGAATGTGTTTCTTGTGATCGGGGCAACCGACAAAATACTGGTAGAAATTGAGCATAAAGGCTCGGTTACCCTTGTGGGTGACCGAGTGTAATAAATAGGCATAATAAAAGCCGAAAATAATTCTCCACGTCCTAAAAAAAGACAAATATTATACACGAAAATCTGTAACACCCCAGTCAAGTGAGCCAAGCGCAAGTCTCATCCGGCACTATTCCGATGATATTCGGGACGCCAGTCTAATCGAGATTAAAATAGCTTTTCAGTAAAACATAGGAGGAGTATAAGATAATAAACTGATATTTAAATTACTTTTGAAACTGTACTATTTCATTCCGCCCTTCACGGTAGTGTGACTGATTTCTTTTCAACATCGCTGCCTACGTACTTTTTTCGAGAGTCATAACGAAAAAGTCTTGCACGTAATCCTGTTTCCGAAATAGATTTAGTAGCATAGACCACATGCATACCCTTCGACAGGATATTCAGAATCAACAATCTAAAGTGATTTGGGCGATTCTACAACTCTATATATCTGTAAGATAAAATCTGTAACGAATAAGCCGTAAAAGAACAATAGTAAATAACATAGTCACAAATCTGTATACGTGGTAGTGCCATGCTGCAGCTATATTATGGTTGTAGCACGAATAGGTCAGCTCAAACGGGGAAGGACCACGCTCTCACAGAATACCAGCGTAAATAGCATCTTAACGCTGCTGTGTTTCGTATGGTGAGTGTAGAGAACCGGAGACCCTTTTTGCTGGAAACGATGCCTCGTTTCCAGTAAAAAGGGTCTCCGGTTCTTTCATTAGTTCCATCTTAGTCCTTACGGGTAACATGCATCTGCATTTTGATTAGTAATCGAAGATAGGTGGACTGTGTGCTCGTTTCTCACCATTATCCTATAAAAAAATGCTCCAACTGAAAATCAGCACTGTCATTGTCTGTGTTTTTTTTGTTATATTATTAATAATTAATGCACGTATGTAAAACTTCTTATTTGCTAATGCGTACGCTGTCTTATATTGTTACGTGCATATTTTTCCCCTTGTATTTGTACGTTCCTTGTTTAAAATATGTGTATAAAATAAATAGATCTTTCTTGCATATCCTAGCGGGTCAGTAAGCTCAGCTAACAATGGTACAGCGGTAAAACTTGAAGGACTGACAACCGATGGGGAAGAAAGGTTCTGAAGTAACCTCTTAGACCAACCATTAAATGGAGTGCCAACTTGATAAGGCACGCAGGTAATCGAGGGATTCAGGTAGTTCAGAGCTATAGTTTGTAGCAATATCAATATATTGATCATCATGATGGATGATGATGATGATGATCAATATATTGCTACAAACTATATACCCAATGAATAGAATAGAATAGAATATAATAATTTTTATTCAATAAAGATTACAATACATAATACTAATTTAAAAATAAACAATATAAAAAGGTAACAAAATAAATAAAATTAACCATTTTGAATAAAATTTTCGTATTATCAATCCATTCATATAAATCCACGATTTCATAACTTTAGGACATGTAGCATGTATTTTACGTACCATCTTGAAAGTCGAATCAGTTTTTGTTCGATAAAATGACTTTACCTGTGGAATGAAATAGATGACGCTATAACTAAGCAATTTTAATCGAAAAAAAAATATTTTGATTTATCACACTAAAATTAAGTTTAAAAATAAGGATCAGAATAGAATAGAATAATTTTTATTCAATATAGTACTTTTTTACATAATACTTATTGAAAGTCATTTTTTACTTTTACCACTGGTTCGCAAAAAACCTCTGTCCTGGGAAGAACCAGCAAGAAACACAGCGATACTTTGTTTAAAAGAGCACAATTTACAATATTATATTTAAAACAATTGTTATGAAAACATTTAGGAATAGAATGGTAGCAATCACCTCATTCCCAGGTGTTATTATCAGTGTATAATGTACAGTGTAAATGGATAATGGTAGGCCTACTTTTGTGAGATGTAATTAGAAATTTACATACAGGCACTTTCTTCCGTTTTCGAATTTTACTTTTTTATGATAAATATAATATGAAAATAATTTATCAACACAGATTAGAGCCACCAAAAAATAGACCGGCGAAAAATCAACGAGCCAATAATTCGAAGTGTACTTCCGAAGCTTCGGATGACGCGGCGAAATATATTCAAAAGTTGGACGTTTTCAAAGCAGCACTGTGTTGTTCTCTTTTACGAGTGACAACGAGGGACACGAGGCCGATGTATCTGGGCCATCGTATTGTGGCATTTTCCCGGACGATGACTTGCGGCCTCATTTTCTTCTCGATCTCGATCTCATGCTTGTCAGGCCAGGAGAATCGCTATTTGTTCCTTTACGAAAAGCACCGATAGGCGGTTTTTGTAACATGCAAATCATTATAGTCAAAATAAATTGTTAGAAATGCATATTGAATTTTATGAATATATTTAAATGAACTAATTTTACGGATTTTTATCGTATTTAATTTTAAATGTTTAATTTTCGACGTGTCGGGAGCTTACAGCTCCCATGGTCAAGGTATTTGACCCCTTGATATCATATTTACTATGAAGGCTTAAGGTAGCGAAGGCTACCCTCAACTTTTAAATATTAATATTTTGTTCTATCTACGCAGAATGAGCTTACATTATCTTAAAGTCCTGCAGTATTACGCTTGGGCTTGGATTTAGTTTTATTAATTATGGGATCACAGGCAGACGACAGCACCAGCCACCTCCTCTATTGAAATTAGATAATAATAATATTTTTAATTTCAGTAGCCTCACGAATCATCCTTGTTAGGAATCGATGTTCCTTTCAGAGGATTTGTGATCTATCAAATTTATTTATTATGGAAGGGTGAGTTCTACAAACAAGTAGATGGTGTGGCGATAGGCTCTCCTCTATCTCCCTAAGCTGCCGATATATATATGAAGGACATTGACGAGAAAGCCCTTCTTAGTTCACGCGTAAATATAATTTTAATATTGTAATAGCTACTTGGCCTTAGATGAACTATTAGCTCACTTGTTAGTCTATTATTATAAAATATGATTGATAGTAATGACGGCCTCGTTGAGCTAGTGATCGTAAACGCAGTTGCTAAGTATGAGACCCTGGGTTCGAATCCCATGTCAGACGTAATTCAGTTATTGGTTTTTCGGAGTTATTAGGAAGTTGGCGGTGTTTTATCTCCGTCTCGGAAAGCACATAAAGCCATAGCTCTTAAGCCTGATCTCCCTGTCACATTAACACAGTTTATTAGTGTCACATTACCGTCCCATCGGATTATTATAGTGCTTGACCATACAATTGCGCATTATAATCATGCCCTGCACTGAAATTTGGTTTGGATATTATATTATAAAATAGGTTTTCAGCTGCTCCTATAACTATGATAATAAGAATTGCTATGGACCTTGGTAACCGTTCAGAGCTCAGCTCTTTTATCCGCAGTTGACAACACCGATCGTCATTAGCTCCATTTCCCCTTTTTTGAATTTAGTTTAAGTTGCGTTATTTAATGTAAATAAATGAATAATCTTCAACGTTTTTTCTTGCATTTACGCCTTATCATTTTCTTTTTCTTTAATTTAACTATTAGTTACTGGCCCGGTTAACTTCAAGTACAGTACTTGAAACTAACCCCTTCAATGCCTTTGTCGACAACAAATATTGATTATTCGTTAACAGATTCCTAATATTGATAATTTGTTAACAGATTCCTTGATAAAAATCCTTCTTCTACGCCCAATGAAAAATTTTCAAATAACCTAAAAGTGGTCTAGGTTTTTGATAAGTAAGTTGATGAGTCGGTAAGTTAGCGAATCAGTGAGTGAGAAAAATGACACTTTTCAGAATAATAACTCAAAAAAAATATTACTCATGAAAATATGTATGCAAGAGGATCATTTTTGGTCTAATAATTTTTATGTTGTGGGGCGATTGAGACTAGCTCGAAGTGGCTCGTGTATCTGGCGTGTAGATATTTTCTTTTCCTAACTTCACTGATGCAGTTCTGTGTCTAGATTACTTTTGATAATATCTCGATATTGTTACCGTCATCTATACTTATCTGTGTTTATCTTTAAATTTTACACTTAAGATTGTTGTAGCTTGGTGGAATTCCACTGTTTGTTTTAAGGTCCTTTAAAAATGGAAATCTATCGGTTTACAAATAAAATAAAATATTAAAATGTATTTTTATTTACATTAACACGTATCACGTTTCTGAAACAAGAACATAACTCTTCAATTTTTTTATCGAAGTTTTAGTGGCCGTACACTCGGGAATGATTCCACGATATTATTTCTTTCTTACCATTCGGCCCTTATGTTGCATGATTGATTATTGCCCGGCATTCTGGCCATGGAAGCACAGGTGTTGTTTCGTTCGGCTCGGTTAGTTCCCTTGTACACTGGCAGATGATAAATGGCTATTTTTTTTCTAAGATTCCGTATTCAAAAATTCAAATTTAAAACGATATAACGAAACCCTTTAATTAAAAAAGTTTCAGCCCTAAATCCGAATTCAAATGCTTAATTTCAAAGAAAACTTTTTAATTAATTGAATTATAAAGATTGATAGACACAACTTATTTTACGTGGTAGAGCCATGCCGCAGCTATATTAGTATAGTTGTAGCACGAATGAGTCGGCTCGACCGGGGAAGGACCACGCTCTCACAGAATACCAGCGTAAAATGGCAGCTTGAAACCACTGTGTTTCGTATGGTGGGTTTAGAGAACCGGAGACCCTTTTTACTGGAAAATTACATAACATATCACATAATATTTCATCTTACATAGTCCTCACGGGTGACGTCGCATCTGCATTTTGATTCTTTATTGAGGATAAATGTAAATGTCTCTGGGTCACAGCGACCACTTACCATCAGGTGGACTGTATGCTCGTTATTCTTTTTACAGGAGGGGGGGGGGGGGGGCAAACGAGCATGCGGCTCACCTGATGGTAAGTGACTACCGCCGCCCATGAACAACTGCTACACCAGGGAGTTAATTGCAGATGCGTTGCCGGCCTTTTAAAAAGGAGTACGCTCTTTTCTTGAAGATCCCTAATTCGTATCGGTCCAGAAAAATCGCTGATGGTAATCGATTCTACAAGGAAGTCGTGCGAGGAAGAAAACATCTTCTAAATCGCACAGTGGTGGACCGCCAATCATCCAGATGGTGTGCATGGTATTGGGAGTTCTGTCGCGATGTGCGTTCGTGAAATTTGGCGGCAGGGATTAATCCGAACAATTCCTCAGAGCACTCCCCATGGTAGATGCGAAAGAAAATGCAAAGGGATGCAACATCTGTTCACAGTGCCAATGAATCGAGCCGATCGGAAAAGACTCGGTCGTCGACGATTCGAGTCGCTCGGCGCTGGATGCGGTCAAGTGGAAGGAGCTGGCACTGGGGAGCCCCTGCCCAGAGATGGGAACAACCCACCACCTCCCATGGCCCCACCGACCCTCAGGTCATACGGGCCGAATCTCGGGAGATGCGCGCGGTACTTGCACGTGGCTCTTTCCCGCGCACACTTTCTTGACTCCCTACAAATATTTAATCTATTCCTTGTCCCAGTTTAACGTCATTCTCCCCCTTCTGGGGCTGACGACACATTGACGCTTACGTCGTCGGGCCCTCCTACCAGCCTTCCATCCTGCCTTGTCCTGCGATCGTGCCACCTATGCGCAAACTCGCGCAACAGTCCGTAGTTTACCACATCGCAGACGAGATCCGAGTAGTAAACTGGTCCCTGAACCGAACGAACAAGTCCATCCATCATTTTCACTCTTAGGTCATCATACAGAGGACATTCCCATAGAACATGGTGAACATCCTCCTCTGACATGCCGCACTCACACATACTAATTTCACACAGTTTCATGTCGCTCAGTCTCTTCCGAAAGCATCCATGTCCGGTGAGAATCTGAGAGGTTTGGTAGTCCGGTGAGACCCAGGTTTACCTGAGTCTCAACTCCACGTCCGGGAAAAATCGATGTAGCTCACGTCCTTTTGTATCACACGTCCATCTATCCTGCCAGGCGCCGATCACCTCAGTCCAGATATTACGACTCCGTCTGCTCAACTCCTCTTTGGGCGCGGTCAAACGTGCTATACCCATCCTACCAGCACGGATGACCTCTAGGTCAGCAGGGAGAACGCCAGCCAGCACCGGTAAGGCTGCCGTGCTAGTGGATCGGTACGCCTTGGTTAGCAATACAAGAGCGGATCGCTGCGATCTCAGTAGTACGCTACGAACTGTGTACATATTTGCACGCTCGTACCAGCACTCTGCCGCATACGTAAACGTGGACACAAACACTCCTCTATAAATTAATTTCAAACTCGGATATCGTACACCCCATGATGATGTAGATACGCGAGACATCTTGCCGAATCCCTTGGTCGCTCTTTCAGAGATATCGGATGCATGTTGTATAAACGATAGTCCCGAGTCTAAAACCACGCCTAATACCTTAACGTTAGTCACAGTCTTAATAGATTCCCCACCAAGTTTAATAACGGGGGGGCGCTGAAGTTTCCCTCTAACAGTCATGGTGGTCGACTTTGAGGAGGAAAACTCCAGTCGATTCCTTAGCCCCCACTCCCGTACAAGGTCCAGAGTGACTCTGGCCCTGGATTCGATACCCGCTCTCGTTCCCGATTCAATCAAGATTGTAACATCATCGGCATAGGCAGTCATGGCTACTCCCTCGGGCAGAGGGAGTCGGAGCAGGTCATCCATCAGCACATTCCACAGTGTTGGGCCCAGCACGGAGCCTTGAGGACATCCCATGGTCGACGTCTTCCACTCTACCCGGTCTCCGATGTCGAGGCCCACACGCCTGGAGGTGAAGTAGTCCACCAACATTCTATAAATGTTGGGTGGACATCCACCCCTTTTGGCCCTGACCATCATCATCGGCCACCAGGCATTGTCGAAGGCGCCGGAAATATCTAAGAATATTGCTTGCACGTAGCATGCCTGAGAATACCTTGCCGTGCTGAGCAGTACACGCAGCGCTGTTACTGTAGACCGCCCCGGAGAAAATCCGTGCTGGTACTCGGATATCCCGCGGCTAATCGCGGGAGCACATCTTAAGATTACTCGTTCCAATAATTTTCCCAAAATAGGGAGGAGCGTTATTGGACGGTATGCCTTAGCGTCGGTGAGCGGCTTGTCATTACCCTTGGGAATGACAATCAGTCTTCCGTCCTTCCATACATTGGGGAAAACCCCCTCTTCCACACACTTTGCATACACCGAGTGAAATTCCCTCGGTGCCGCAATCCACACATTCCTCACGATTCTCGCACTCACTCCATCGAGTATCGGAGCCGTGTTGGGCAAGGCCTTGACTATACCACCCAGGTCCCCAACCTTAAGTGGAGGTGCAGCTCCACCCGACGGCATGAAAGCCGCCAGCAGACGAACCTGCCGGTGGTAAGGCGAGTCGCAGTCAGTGCTGTCATCCGGACAGAGCGCAGACATTAATTTATGCATCGCTGCTTCCAGACCGTCCGGGTGTCCACCAGCAAAGGCGATCCCATTGATCACATTTGCAGGCGGACGTACCCTCCCGCTGGCCAGCCTGTATGCAAGGCCCCATGGGTCCTCATTGCCAGAGTTGGCAATCTTCCTGTGCTGCGACTGCTGCGCCTCCACCATCATCTTCCTATATCTCGCACGCACACTATGGAAAGCCATCCTGGCTAACTCCTCAGACCTACCTCCCAGACGCCTTTTACTCTACCAAGAACGCCTAAGTTTGCATTGCAACTTCCGAGTTTTATCCAGTTCAAACGTCCACCATTCATACCCCCCCGACCCCCTGGGGCGACGCTCTCCTAGGCCTTCCTCCGCTGAGCGGATTAGGACCTCTGAGAACTCCTCCGCCAGTAGAGCCACGGGTTTTTCTACGTGCAGCCATCCCATTCGTAATTTGACAATCGCCCGGAACCTTTCCCAATCCACCCCTCGGTCCCGAAAACGGGGAGGATCCCTAACGGGTGCTGCGCGCATCGTCGGCCTGCTAGTAGTGGCCGTATAAGTTATAAAATTAGATAATAGAGATGGGAACAGTATTCCATGTGAGGCCGAAACTGCGCCTTGTACAGTTGCAGGCGGTGTGCCAGCATGAAATACTGTCCCGCTCTGCTGAGCACGCCAAACTTTTTAGAGGCCAATTTGGCCTTCTCTTCCAAGTGACCACGAAACTGCACGTCACTCGATATGTCAACTCCGAGGATTCCGATATTGGCTGAGGCAAGAAGGGGATTGCCTTGAAACTGGAAAACAATACCTATAGAGGCACCCATACACGTGCGGATGGTCGTCGCTGTCTACGCGTAGTCAAAGGATGGACAGGTCCGAACCTTCAAGAGTGCCGAGGCGTCGAGAACAGATGTCCTCTCTGACATACACGCAAACTCCAGCCCGAGGCACAAAGGAGTGCTCCAATTTGTACGCCGGGTAGGAGAGATACGAAATATCAGCCGGAGAGGAAACCTGCGTCTCGGTCAGAAAGTGCAAGGCCGGCTTCGCCGTCTCAAGATGGTAGTGGACGGCGTTTAGGTTCGAGTGAAGTCCCTGAAGCTGAAATTCACGAATAGCGTGGCAGGGGTCGTCTTGGTATGGTTGCTCAGTTTGCCCCCCCCCCCCCAGAATACGCGGGGCAGCCTGAGCACCCACGCTCAGGAGTGGAATAACATGGTCGTGGATTCTAAGCGAGGGATTCTCCAGGGGTGCTGGTACCCTCCTGGGGTAGTCAAACGTGTAATTCCGCTACCATGTTGATGGGGGGGGGGGGGAATTGGGCCTCTTGTTCACCCTATCCTATAAAAAAATTACTAATAGGTATTAAACTTATACTTAAGATTTTATCGTTTAATTTACACTTATTCTAAGTTTTCGACGCGTAGATTTGATATATATATACGGACATAGATACCAAGGTTATACTGTCTGAAAATATTTTCTTTCAGTTAAGACTTTTTGGCTTGGATGCTTGTTCTTTACGCCATATCTTCATTTATCTCAGTATTAAGTGATAATAATCCTTTATACTCTTCACAATATGTTGATGCGTCACATTGCATAGGTTTTGAAGATTTTGACGGCAACTTGAGCCAGCCGACAGTTGGCGATAGTATCTCAAGGCACCTAAGCAGACAATCTTACCTTAACTTAACTTATCTTGTGATTGACGTCACCATCGAAGCACTTGTTTCACGTTTTCCACCAATAGTTACAAATCAAATTTCACTTCAAACCATTATTTTAACAATAATACAGAGGCAGCAATGCGCTGCCGGTTAAGTTTCCGCCAAAACCCCTCTGAAAAGAGTGAGTAAGTGACTAACATAGATAATACAAATAAAAAATCTATTGGTAAATCCAATGAGGGCTAATAATTTGCTGCTCAACAGATGTCGCTAGTTGATACTGAGGTAAAGTTTTTTGTTACACAATGTAATTTATTTGAGAAGTTGGTTTTTAATTAAAGTTTATCAGTTTCTAGAGTATTATATTAATACACAAAACAATGCGTCAGTGGTTTGGTCTTTAATTTTTTGCACATTTTTATCTTTAATTTTATTTTTTCTACTTTTGTAAATATATATGGCTTGTGTTATTTACTTTTCTTCTTATTAATATAAAATATAGCTAATAGTAGAGAAAAAAATAATAAACGTTACATTTTTCGAACAAATTAACTTCCCAGCTATGAAATCAGTCAATTCTAAAAAAAAATTTATTCTATTCTATTCTGAATTATTCTATTTTATTCTATTCTATTCTCACTTTCTAGTAGCGCCGCCCTGATGACAGAAAAAGTCGTGGGTGCCCTCATTGTGCATGTCTTAAGCGCATTAAAAAAATTACTAACATGATTATATGTAAACTTTTAAAGTAGTTGCACACAAGTTTTCACTAAAAACCGTAGAATTACTACTATACTTTCAATTTTCCAATAATTTTATGTTAAATGTCAATTAAAAAAAAGCTTGGAAAATCCATAACTGCACGATTCATAATTGAAAAAAATGTAAAGGACATTGCTCTGCGCCCATACATTGTTCGCCCTGGAACCAAGAGCATCGGAAAATTATGTATTTTATTGTTAATCATTAATAAATTCCTATTTGATCTTATTTTTATAGCAGACTAGCTGCATAATAGATATATTTCAAAAAAAATATCAGATTTTGAGGTTATAATCGAACCACGAATGTTACGGTTTTTCATAGATCTGAGTGATTTTTAACAAACTGAAAAAACATGTCCTAAAACATTTAGCTATTTTTAGTACCTATCTACATAATTAGGTATGCAGTTTTTGTTCTAAAGCCTAAGTGTATGTAAGTGCAACGTATAAATGCATAGAATCTAGTTAACAAACCTGCTTTCTGAGCATTGGTTTTGAAATGAGAGATAATATTTGTTTGTATTAATGTAAAAAAATGTATATTTATAATGGCTGTTAGCATTTAGATGTTGTCATTAGCATATACGGTAGGGTAAGATACCTAGTACCTAAATGTATAAGGATTTAGGCTGTCAGTCACGCCGCTAGACATGCCGTCGAACAGCGAGCATATCAACCACGGTTGCAACCAAGTTTCAACAGCGCGCGTGTGAACAGCGTGAATATTAACGACTATTATCTAGTGCATTTGCAAGCGTGTGCGTCTGGACGGCGCTGTTCAAACGCGTGACTATGAAACCAGCCTTACCGACTTAGTACGTAATTGGTAGTATAAGTTGTTTTTATACCTACATTAACTTATTATGTTTGTATTAGAAATAAAACACAGATTAACTTCATGTTTATTGTTCATTTTCTAAATTGGAAATTAGAATATTGTCTTAAAACTGTACAGGGATGTCGATATTATTTTGATGTCTCGTAAAGCTCAAATACCAAATAATAGTCATAACATGGGCTCAGCAACCGATGGTTCTGCTTACAACGATGCAATTACAGCAATATTGCACGATTGCTTCTCTGTTCATCTTTCAACAATATTGTACCACCAGCAGAGCCACAATTTACACAAAATACACTTTCCATTGCGTATGCGTAAGTCCGTTTATGAATGCTAGGTTATCGTTTGAGTGGTACACAGTTCCAAAAATCACAGCAAGGTAAGTTGTTCTTGAAAGCAATCAGAGTCCGTTAAATAGCCAAGTTGTAATGTTCAATATTTAGTCCCGAAAGTCACCACAACACCGATACAATTACAAAGACAATTACAATTGCAAACGACGCCAACCAATGTAATTTTGACAGAATGAGAGATGACAGTAGAAAGTAGGTATGTCAATTTGAAATCGTTTAATCGATTGTTAATAGTAAAATAATCGATTATCCAGATCGATATAGATCTGAAGTATCCTTGTCCAATGTCGATACAAAAACTTCTTGAATCGGACTTATTCAAGAACTAGCTATATTTCAAACGATTCAAGAAATACTTCTGCATAGTTGGAACATCTGTTCCTTGTAACAGACAGAAAAACTGTTCTATTCTGGGTTCGATCCTAAGGTCGGGCAAATTATTATTAGGTGTTAATAGCTTGAAGTTCCCAGTAGTAGCACGGAGTCTGGATTTGTGTCCGGTGTTTGGCAATACGCGTAGCCCCTATTACATGGGAAGTATAACATAGCAGTACTACACAAATCTACCTACTCCTTCTGGAAAATACAGGCGTGATGTTATGTTTATTAATTTAATGATGTTTCTATACAGTTGCTTGTATTTACGGTAAATTATCGTCAATAATGTTCTGTGTCTATATTAGGCATGTTTGAAAATGTCGCGATTGATCAAAAATAGGTCTGTTAATGCTTGATTTAATTGAGAATCGATTCTAGTATGTTCGATTCGAATCGATTTGGAGATGGTATTTTTTTCATGAGAGACTGACAAGTGAAAAGTTACAATTTAGTGACATCAAAAATAGGATTGCCAAATACGATACGATTTATGAATATGTCCTAAGATTCATTATAGCCATACGTTACAAACAGTATTAAATACATCATCTTTTGTCATACGATAATATTAATACCATAACAAGTTAGTAGAACAATATCCTACTTTACTTATAATAACACGTGTATCTCTTCTTCTTCCATACTTGTTACAATATTAATAATAACATCTGTATCTAGTCTGCAATATTGCTCTTTTTAAAGAACACATTTATAATTAATGCAGTAACTAGAAGTGATTTTTTTTTTATTAATTGTCTTAAACTCGTAAGTTATCGTTTAGTAGGACGTAAAATACACTCCTTTCTAAACGATTATTAGAAAATCCTCTAGTATCTTTACGAATATTTTTCTTCAGCTTTTAGAATAATCTAACTACCAATTCAAAATCGAGTATGACCTCATTCAATAGGTATAGCAGATTTTTTAAATTATACTTTTAGGGAATAATATAAAAGAATATAAGGAGATGGTAATTTAATATTTTATTGTAGCTTCTTTTTGCAACTTTATTCGAAATAAATTGGAAATGTAATTCAGAATAAAAAATATACAACAGTTCATTAAAAATTCAAAAATCGATTACGATTGATTGGGCATCCCTAATCATTTTTCGACACTTCATGATGTTTGGAGAAGATGGCGGCGATTAATGTTTTAGTCGAGTATAATACTTTTTAATGTTCATTTTTGCACGCAGCTAGTCCGTGTTATAAAAGTATTTGCAACTAACATAATAAAATAGAAAATTAATTATCATGTATGTCCGATGATTTTATTACACAGGGCGATTTTGGACATTGTCCTTTTAGTTCTATTCCTCAAAGAGTCCCAGTAGCAGTCACCGATGTACACCTTCAAGTCACTCCATCAAGTCCGGGGGTAAGGTCTATTCATAACTAACAAAACGAGCCCTGACTCGGGACACCTAGTTCTCCTCGTCGAGGAGTTCTACTATCGCCTAAAAATCAAGATTCTAACGTTTTGTCGAATGACATCGTATCTAACAATCATATTGAACATGAACAAATGATATAAAAAGCACATTGTCAGAAAAGTAAATGATTGATGACCTTATTAAATTTTTTTTTAAATCGATTAATTGCTATTTTAACATTAAAAAGTGGTTTTAGTGGCATCGCATGCGGAATTGATAAATCTACACCATAGATTTATCAAGTTCGCATGGAGGGGTAAACACGATAACTTTTGAAAGTATTAATTGTTTGACTCAATCTATTTTTTTAATTTCTTCATCTATCATGTGAGAAGCCATAGAATGTAAGTGGCTGTTTAATTTTGTTTTGTTTAGTTATAATAATTTTTTTTCGGCTGAGAAATCTCGAAATTTTCGGTGTTATGAGCAGCCTTGTAATAATTTATTTTACTAAATACACTTTGCTCTGCCTCATGCCGCGCTCGGCCGCCGTCTTGAGTGGATCACTGTATCGTTGGCTTATAGCAACGGCAATAGACAGCAATAATATCGATCGCTGTAGATATACAAAATATTCCAAAAACCTTTGACACTTTTGACACACACACAAACATTTGACACATACTTGACTAAGGTTTTCATTTTCATAATCATGGACTTTTATTACAATATTTTGTTTTGCTAATATTACGTAGGATTTATATATATAAATACATACCAGCACGCGAAGTGTAGCCCCCTCCCCCCACTAGATGGAGTATCGACCTGGTAAGACATACAGGAAGTCAATGGATGCAGGTAACAAGTGACCGTGCTTTGTGGCATTCCTTGGGGGAGGCCTATGTTCAGCAGTGGACATATGAAGGGCTGTAATTATGACGATCAAGATGATGATACGTCTTGGACTTTATGGAGTGATCTGAAGGTGTGCTTCGGTAAATGCTACTGAAGCTCCTCGAAGAGTAGAACTAGTTGCGCCGAGTTTGGCCTTGTTTTGTCAGTTATGATGAGTCATTTCCTCCGAAATTGATAGAGTGACCTGAAGGTGTACTTTGGGGACTGCTACTGGAACTATTTTTTCTTAGGATAAGGGTGACAAACAAGCACACAGTCCTCCGGTTGGTAAATGGTTGCTGCGGCCCATATATATCTACACTACATCTATCCTCGATTACAAATCAAAATGCAGGTGCGGTGTCACCCGTGAAGACTAAGATGGAATGCCTCAGTTCAAGTAAAGAGCGTCTCCGGTTCTCTACATTCACCATACGAAATTCTACGAATATGGCTGAAGCATGGCTCTACCACATGAAAAGCGACTTTGACGATTAGAACTACAATTTACATTTATATTTTCACGATCATATTAGTATTACGAGTCGTGCATTTTTGGATTTTCCAAGCTTTTTAATTAAATTGAAATTTGACATAAAATTATTTGAAGTATAGTCATAATCAATCAGTCAGAAAATTATATAAAGTATAATCATAATTATAAGGTTTTTAGTTAAAGCTATGGTGTGATTATACTACTTTAAAAATATTTTTTAACACGCTTAAGGCATGCACAATTGGATTTACCTTTTTTATTATTTAAGACGTATTGTGCATGTCGGGGCGTCTATAAAATATTACTTGGATCGAGGTGGACATGAGGGTATATCGAGAAACTCTAACTTGTTTGTGCAGTATAAAGTTCACTACAGGACACTACAGTGCGCGGGAGAGTTCGCTTAAGTCATTCAACGAGTGTGGTCATTCTACTAGTGCTAAGATAATAAACCGTGGTTCTGTTCGTTGTTGGAATTCTTCTAGTGTAGGCAAGGCGGATTGGTGTTGCTGAGAGGCTGCCCTGTGTTACATTGAGATAAGTAGTGTTGCTGTTGGTTTACATATTTTGGTGTTATCATGTAATTACGTACCTCACATTACACTGGTGTGTGATTGTGGCGGAGACGTGTTACGGTGTGGTCGAACTGTAATTTCACTATACTGAATGTATAGTGTCTTATTACCGATATTGATCATTTGCGTAAGCAAGAGAGCAAGTTGAACATCCGCTCTCACACTTTTATTATTCTTAACAATTAACGCTATCTAGATGTATTTCCGAGATCAAAATTGGGATCCTCTGTTTGAATGTTCTGACATCACAAATGGGATAGAGTCCCCGTTATCGCCCACATATAGCCTTCGAGTAGTGTGATAGTTATTACCTTTGTGAAAGACTTCGCGTTAATGACTTTGTTTTTATTAAATGTCTAAATAAAATTTGCTGTCCTATTTACGACATTGACGTACCATTAAAGTGTAAAGTGAAATGTGTTAAGCCAAAAGTTAAATCTTTCTGTTCAATTAGCATTCAATTGATAATAAGGTACCCACAAGTAATTTTGTTATTCCTTAACTTAAAAATGTCGAAAGAAATGTTGGAGGTATTTTAAGATGAGTTATAGTTTTGCATTTAGTGGAATCATAAACTATTCGAGTAATGTTATAATTTGATACATGAGGTGTGATTTACATGGGCTAGTTTTAAATTTCAAAGTGTTTAAACGATGTAACGAAAAAAATGTTTAACTTTAACGTGCTATGAATTGAAAACACTGGGTATTATTTTTGTGTTCTAATGTGATGATAAGTGTTACAGTTTACTCCGAGTATTATGTGTTCGACGGAATTGGGATTTAATGTTGAGGGTTTAGCGGAAAGCGTGGAGCTGTAGCGCTCGCTCTTGAGTGCAAGTATGCTGCTGGCTTATGACGCCGCGGACTGGTTATTTGCCGCTGTTACCGATCACTATTTGATACACGAGGAAAGTAAATGTATCTTAAGGTTTACTCTTTAATTACTTGAGAGGAGTGCCGGAGAACCAAAGTATAACTGACGAAATTGAAGTGGAACAGGTTAGTTCTGACATTGAAGAGAGTATTTGGGTTTACATGAGGATCGGACCGAACCAGTGGTTGTCGTGTGGCAGCAGCTCTGTATATGGTGCCCCGGAAAGGCGAATGGTGTCCCGAAAGTAGTGCTGCATTGTTTTAAAAAAAAAGGTAAAAAGTTCCTACTGAATCTATTTAATGTTTTCTTTTGTGTTACAGTAGCACGTGTGATATGATTACATGGTGAGTGTGTGCCTTGCTGGTCGCAACGGACTGGCGGGTCCAGCTGTAGCATGGCCTGGTTTCGGCAGACGCGTATGCGTGTATACGTAGGTGCCATCCCGGAGCGCGTATGCCCTTACATGGCGGTGCCTCGGAAGTCTTAAACTATGTGTGCGCGGGAGTGTTCTACTCTGTGTTCGCGGACGTTGTGTCCTCTGAACATGCATTAAGGTCTGTCCTGCTTCATGTTTTTAACGTGGTTCACGTGGTTAACGTGCGATCTCGCAGGTTCAAGTAAGAGAATGTGTGAGTATGTACGAAGTATCGTATGGAGATGTATCCATACTTGTGAAAGCAAAGTGTTTTATTATAATCTGCGATATGAGAGCGTATTTCTGTTAGAGGGTCTCGTATGCGTGATGGATGAGAGTATATGCAACTGTGTATATTGTCTTGATAATTAACAACTTGTTTTTACGCAGATCTCGATAACGACAAACCAGACGATGCCGGTGAACCCTCAGGTGCTCCTGTTGATCCCGTTAACGCTTCGAGTGCGTGGTGCGGCACGCCCTGTGCTGTGTTCTTTTAGCCACGCGCGCCAGTTACATGGTAGCTTAATATGGAGTGTGCTGGTTTGTTTTAATAGCCACGTGTGCTTGCCTTATGCCTGCCGCAACGGCAAGCAGTGAGCGACGTGTTGATGTTTGCTGTGTAAGCAATCCCAGCGGTGTAC
Organism: Parnassius glacialis; assembly: GCA_033319125.1. Taxonomy (NCBI): domain Eukaryota; kingdom Metazoa; phylum Arthropoda; class Insecta; order Lepidoptera; family Papilionidae; genus Parnassius; species Parnassius glacialis. The sequence goes on along the minus strand of JAVANC010000029.1, from coordinate 23,928,874 downwards.
TGATGAATACTGGTGAGTCGTACCCATTTTATTATGATTCTGGTGCCGTATGCTCTCTCATCAATGATGGTGTTGCGCCGAAATTTAATAGCAAAGTGTAAATAATATTCTAAATTTAACCGGAAGCGGTACCTTAACGATAAAACTCGTTTCAATAAAGGTAAAGCCACAATCCACCCATTTAAAGTCGGTGATTTCGTCTTAATGCGGCGCCATGAACGACACACTACTAAGTTAGGCTCTAAATTTGAAGGTGCAAGGGAAATTTTAGAAATATTACCAAACTAGCTGTTCCCCGCGACTTTGCCCGCGTAACTATTGGATTTTATGGGTTTTATTTTTTTTGCGCGGAACCCTAATTCTTTTACTTAAATAAAAGTAGCCTTAGTTACACCTAATAATATCAGCTATCTACCAGTGAAAATCCCGTCAAAACCAGTTCAGATGTTTCGGAGATTAGACGGAACAGACAGACAGACAAAAATTTGGAACATTGTTTTTCTGCCGACTTCCAAAAAGGAGATGGTACTTAATAAGGCGCGTATTGTGTGTTACCTCATAACTTTTTACTGGGTGGACTGACTTCGATGATTATTTTTTTAAATGAAAGCTGATACTTCTCGCGAGGCCCCATATGAATGTGATCAAGGTCAAATAAATAGTTTTTGAGTTATTCTTAATAACTTATATTGAAGTCGGCTGTACAAAATTTTTTTTTTGCTAGGTTTTTTTTGTTATAAATACCGTAAATACTTTCATATGCACATAGTAAAAAGTTGTTATTTTTACATTACAAATAGACACTTCAGTTTTATTTATTTGTATATATGATCAATATAGACTAAAAAGTGTTAACCTTCGTGGCTATTCAGAAAAGATTGCAAGTCACGATGCCTTGCGTCCTGCTCCCATAGCTCATTCCCTTTTAGACCCTTTTAATGATTCTGACAACTCAGACGAATTGACCGTTTGGGCGGAAAAATCTGTGGAGACAGAGGGTGCCTTTCACTTCCTTTGAGGACAATCTTGCATCTTTATGATTGCATTTGTGTTAATAATTGATATGATTTAAGATTTACTTTTGTAATTATTGATGTGTGTGCGTGAAATTTATTTTTCCTATCCAATATCCTTCCTAAAACGCTGGCTGGCCACCATGCAAATCCTTTTAAACCTGGTCTTTTTGGCTAGATCCCAGTATGGGTGATGCCTTGTGTGTTGGCTAAATCCCAGTATGGGTGATGCCTTATGTGTTGGCTAGATCCCAGTATGGGTGATGCCTTGTGTGTTGGCTAGATCCCAGTATGGGTGATGCCTTGTGTGTTGGCTAGATCCCAGTATGGGTGATGCCTTGTGATTTGGCTAGATCCCAGTATGGGTGATGTCTTTTGTGTTGGCTAGATCCCAGTATGGGTGATGCCTTGTGTGTTGGCTAGATCCCAGTATGGGTGATGCCTTGTGTGTTGGATAGATCCCAGTATGGGTGATGCCTTGTGTGTTGGCTAGATACTAGTATGGGTGATGCCTTGTGTGTTGGCATATGTGGCGGCAGATGTGTTGATGTATATTTGGCGGCAGATATGTAGGGAATCGTTGGTTCGATTCTGGCATATGTGGCGGCAGATGTGTTGTAGCATATTTGGTGGTGGATATGTGGAGAATCGTTGGTGCGATTTTGGCATATGTAACGGCAGATATGTAAAGAATCGTTGGTACGATTCTGGCTTTTGTTAGTGCACAGAGCCCCTCGTGTATTGTAGCATATGTGACGGCGAATATGTAAAGAGTCGTTGGTGCAATTCTAGTCTGTGTTGGTGCACAGATTTCAATGAAAGTTTCACGAGTTGAATATGCATTGCTTATGAATTATGTTAAAGAGTAACAAAATTGTTAAAATTACTATATTGGATTGATTTTTACTTTTGGTACAATTGATTGGTACTTGTTAATCGGACCTTCCACAATAAATCACGTTGTGAAGGAAGCACTGTTTACGAAGCCTTAATAACAAGTCATTGTCAATTATGACAGTTGACTATTGTACTTTGACTTAGGAGAAGTGAAGTACCATTTTGATTCGACCTTGTTTCCATTGGCGGAATAACCGAGCTAGATTAATCTCTGATCATATTTTGTCTACAGGCACTGCAACCGAGGACGGATGCTAGTCAGGAATGACCGTGTCATGGATTGATGGCGCCATAGTGAAACAAGCAGCGCCATCTAACAATTACTTTTGCGAACTAATAATATGTACCCACTCATGTTAGGATAGACGAGTGGACGAATTGGTGTTTGTTACAGGAAAGCATAAAGATAAACGCCCGAGGACGGTCGTACTGCAGGATGGCCGTGTCGGGGCGTATATAAAATATTACTTGGATCGAGGTGGACATGAGGGTATATCGAGAAACTCCCACTTGTTTGTGCAGTATAAAGTTCACTACAGGTGCCGTGCGCGGGAGAGTTCGCTTAAATCATTCAACGAGTGTGGTCATTCTACTAGTGCTAAGATAATGTACCGTGGTTCTGTTCGTTGCTGGAATTCTTCTAGTGTAGGCAAGGCGGATTGGTGTTGCTGAGAGGCTGCCATGTGTAACATTGAGATAAGTAGTGTTGCTGTTGGTTTACATATTTTGGTGTTATCATGTAATTACGGACCTCACATTACACTGGTGTGTGATTGTGGCGGAGACGTGTTACGGTGTGGTCGAACTGTAATTTCACTATACTGAATGTATAGTGCGTTACGTTGTCCTATTACCGATAATGATCATTTGCGTAAGCAAGAGAGCAAGTAGAACATCCGCTCTCACACTTTTATTATTTTTAAACAATTAACGCTATCCAGATGTATTTCCGAGATCAAAATTGGGATCCTCTGTTTGAATTTTCTGACATGCACGTGAGTGGTTACGTGTTCTTATCATAAGTTGCGTGTACTGTCAACTGGTTTTTTATTGGTTCCTTATTAGTTCTTTATTAACTAAAAAGACAAACACAATTGAATATAGTATAATTAATTAAATCAATTATTAAATACTTTGTTGTCGTCATTTGACCCGGTATAAAAATATTTTTACAGTATGGGACAAATGATACAACATTATACCAATGAATCTACAGTTTCAGAGTGAGGTTCCTCTGACCGGGGATAAAACGACAAAGGAAACTCCGAAGGTATCCTTTAATTATTTTCCGTACGGGATTCAAACACACGACCGCAAAATGTCGCAGTCAGAGAATGCTAAGCCCCTACGGACTGTCATGTCTGTTATCGTTTAGTGTAGGTATATGTATTTGCTAGGATTCAAACCAAGGGTTAAACACTCTGTCATATTGACTGTTAAACTACAGGTTAACTAAAAAGGAAATGCCCAATAATTCCTATATAATGATAACAGTGCCTAATATGTTCCAGATTTTGATCACGGTAGCCAGTCCAATTGAGATTAGGCATGTGGGTATGACAGGATTATAGTGCATGAGTATGCTCTAATAGTCTTGAGTAATAGTATAATCTAGATGTGACTGTAACCCGTCACGATACCAACGACTTGACGTACTTTCCGAGGCACAAGGATGAAACACCGCTTACTACCTTATTCTGGGCTGCTACAAGGAGTTTCTTGACAGAATAACCCTGGAACCTGTTTTTGGCCCGATCCAGGATTCGAACCCGAAACCTTATGATCAGCATTTGTGCTTATGAACACTAGAACAACGAGGCAGTCAAAACCTAATATATAACAATTGAATCAAATTGTATTAAACCAAATTGGCGTTATCAAAATTCAATACACGTTTACCAAGAAAATTGCAAGTAGTTATATGAAGATGCAGTGGGCTCCATCAATGATAAAGCGAGTTAGTCCTCTCTGCGGGCTATAGGCTGTCGATTATATCAACAATTTTTTAGTGCTGTCGATGAGAACACCAATAAAATTACAAACATAAGCCGCAGTGGTTTTATGGTTTAGGATGCGAATCGCGTGCTAATTTACTTATTTGGCACTAAACCGACATATTATACACACCATGTAGTTGTGGTGTAAGGATATCCACTACCCCATATCATCCCGTGGGTATCGTAAGAATTGACAGAAGGAACTGAAACATGAGATGAGTAACAGCATCATATAAAACTGGGATTTCCGATCCGACAGCAAAGCGTGGCAAAACCTTTGTTATGAGACAATGTATGGGAGAGGTTTATATTCAGCAGTAGATTTCTAAAGGCTGTAATGGATGGAGGGACGGAAACCTTACATTATATAATAAATAATCAAGAGTGAGTTGTATATAATAAATTAATAAATAATAACGGACTTCTCCCCTTCATCAGCTCATAAACACTCCACTATATATCCATAACAAATTTCCCTTCCCAACCAACCAAAACCACTTTTTGCCATTCTAAAGGATATAGAGAGCCATTATAATTACAAGCTGTGAGGCGTTTTGGTCCTAAGAATAAGAAGTGACAAGTGAGAACAAATAGATAGCATCGTTACCGTACATACGTTACTTACGTCCATACAAACACAGACGTCCTCCTGAAAACCATAGCATCTGATTCTAAAGTCTCTCAGACGCGAAGGTGTATTAAAATTTGGACTTATTTCATAGAATAAAAGTGACAAATAAGTACACAGTCCATCTCATCAAAAGTGGATGCTGTGGCCTATAGGCATCTACTTTTCTCCTTTGTCACCCCTGAGGACTGAGATGGTATGCCTTATTTCCATTGAAAAGGAACGCCGGTTCTCTGGACCATACGAAACGTAGAAACATTAAGCTGCTATTTTACGCTAGTATTCTGTGCGAGTGTGGTCCTACCCCGATTGGGTTGACCTGTTCATACTAAAACCATAATGGAGCTGCAGCGTGGCTATACCACGTACAAAAACTTTCCAAAGGACTTTGGAAATTCAGGCCAGAATTAGACAGATTTTTACATAAACTTTTTCTATCGATAGTCACGTATCACATCCCTACGCCAATAGCACAGTTCACATGTTTCGCTGAGTCTGCGCCTGGCACTTGGCCAAATAACAGTCCATGTACATTCATATAAACTAGACGACCGCTGGAAAAAGTTACATCTTGAATTCTAAGTGGTGCAAGCATTTCGTTCCATTAGACTCTTATCAACTTACTTATTTCTTGTCTTTATAATTTCAGTTTTTATTGATATAGAAATATGTCCAGTTGTCAACATGAATGACGACAGGGTGAGAAATTGTAAGATAATATAAAAAAGTGGTTTGCAAGATGATATTGTGGCCTGGATTTAGAAAGGAATGCTTTGGTGGTTGGGGCATGTACGAGTAGAAAGATAATTCTTTCTACATGAAGAAAGAGTCAAAGCCAATTAATGTTGCAGAACTGAAAGCAAGATTCGCCAAAGCACGCCCTAGGCGGAAGTATATCAACCATATTGGCGACATATTGAAGATGGCCCAAATTAAGAGTACCCTTTTTAATTTTTTTTTATAGTATAGGGCGACAAACAAGCACACAGTCCATCTGATGGAAAGTGGTTGCTGCGGCCCATAGATATCTACTTTTATCCTCAATAAAGAATCCCCGTACGCGGCTCTCCTTTTGGTCATGAAGCTCCATGTATTCCGTACTTGTTGGGTTCGGCATAAGTTGCTCCTCGAAATGCTCGGCTAGTATATCCGCTCTACCTTTGGCCTCGTAACAACGCCCGCCCGCGTTGTTGGTCAGCGGGCAGACGAGGGGATTGCTCCCAGACCTTTCCTCTGTGGGCCTGGATTGCAACCATAGCTCATCCGTCACCTTGTTCAATTTTGTTTTTATTCGTGGGCAACGAGTGCGTGCCCAGAACTTGCTCATCGCTCGTTTTTGGTTAAGCTGCGCACGTAACTCTCGTGGCAGCTCGTCTCTACGATTGTTTAGAAGGATGATCGTAGAGGCCGCGTTGAGGGCTTCATGGATGGATGTTGTTATTCTAGTTGCAGTGGCCTCTACGGCGTCCGCTGTATTCATCGGAGTATATACTGGAGATCTCTCCTGCAGGTGTTGCTGGTAGTCTTCACTTAATCTTGGTGTTAAAAGCTTTGGGTAGCGTAGTCCCCGCCTTGAGGCCAAGGGTAATCAGAATCGGGAGGTGCTGTGAGCTCAGGTCGTACATCACCTCTACCACAACCGGGAAGTTGACGTTCCTAGCGAGCTATATTAGTGGTATAGTTGTAGCAGGAATGAGTCGGCTCGACCGGGGAATGATCACGCTCTCACAGAATACCGGCGTAAAATAGCAGCTTAACGCTGCTGTGTATCGTATGGCGTGTAGGTAACCAGAGACCCTTTTTTCTCGAACTGAGGCATTCCACCTTAGTCCTCACGGGTGACGACGCAACTGCATTTTAATTTGTAATCGAGGAAAGATGTAGATGTCTATGGGCTACAGCTGCCACTTACCATCAGGTTGACTGTATGCTTGCTTGTCACCCTTGTCCTTTAAAAAAGCCTAAATAACAAAATGATATTGATGCATCATCATCATCATCATCATCATCATCATACAGCCCATCGTTATTCCATTGCTGAATATAAGCCTAATCTTTTTTTTAGACATCTAAATGTATCATCGATTAAAAATTAAAAATGCAGATGCGTTTTCATCCTTGAGGACTAAGATGGAATGCCTCGTTTCCAGCAAAATATACTCTACACTCACCATAAAAAGCAGCATTATTCAGCTACCTCACACTGGTATTCTATGAGAGCTTGATCCTACCCCGGTCGAGGCGATCCATTCATAAAGTAGCTATACATAGCTAGCATTGCTGCAGCGTGGCGCTACCACGTAATAAAGTTCCTCGAAGGATTGCTAGGATTGCTACAAAACCAAAGAGAATTGTCACTGACCTCACTCTCTTACTGACTGTGATGGTGAAATCTCGCAGCGATCACCAAATGGTTAGAGCACACTGAACTTCAACCTTATATTGCAGAGATTAAGTCTAATAAAGTCAACGTTTCGTTCCCTTTTACTCTATTCATGTTGTCATCATTATTACAGCTATTACAAATCCACTGTTAAACATTGGCCTCTCAAAATATGGCGGCGCTGACGTCGCGCCACAAGCCTAAATCGCGCTTATGAAGTTCCGAAGTTAAAGCAGCATATATAGAATAGCTCCGAACTACCAATCGGAGCGTTGGCCGCTCCCCGGGCAGAACACCTTGCCCGGCGGAAGATCTCCCCTTTTCCTTCTACCTGCCACAGTGGCGACCAACCGATCATCCTCAAGTACCCCATTCATTCGCTCCCGAGCTGATATTGTCTGCAGTCTTCACATTCTGCAAGCCATCTAGCTTTACAAAGGTTCATCGCAGCACTGGAATAATACTGCTAATACTGCTGCACGGTAGCGCAGAGAGTAACTTGAAGGTGTTCCTTCAAGTTACTCTCTGCGCTACCGTGTTCGGCACGGCTCTGAGCCTTACTGCTCGCCTCTGCTTCACGGCACTCTCGCAGATTACTTGCCTTCTTCTCGACTCACCGCAGACTTACAAGGCAATTTCCTGGCACTTGCTAATTCGTCGACATCTAGACTGAACTATCGACCTCTGGTCTGAGCAGGGAGGGCGGCGCTGACGTCGCGCCACACAAAAAACTGAAAAAGCACGGTTCTGAGCCATCTGCATCCATCTATTTCCTGCATCTCTTACCAGATCGTCACTCTTTTCAGAGGAGGGAACGTGCAATTTCGTTTTAAGGTTTTGAGGTATGTCTGACGAGAAGATACGACACGTAGCTTCACGAACGCTGCCCAGCCGAGTTGAATCCGTCGATTGTCCTGTCCTGTCCTGTCCTGTCCTGTCCTGTCCTATCCTGTCCTGTCCTGTCTTGTCCTGTCTTGTCCTGTCTTGTCCTGTCTTGTCCTGTCTTGTCCTGTCTTGTCCTGTCTTGTCTTATCCTATCTTATCCTATCCTATCCTATCCTATCCTACCCTATCCTACCCTGTCCTGTCCTGTCCTGTCCTGTCCTGTCCCGTCCCGTCCCGTCCCAACCCATCCCGTCCCGTCCAGTCTCGTCCCGACCCGTCCCGTCCCGTCACGTCCCGTCCCGTCCCGTCCCGTCCCGTCCCGTCCCATCCCGTCCCGTCCCGTCCCGTCCAGTCCCGTCCCGTCCCGTCCCGTCCCGTCCCGTCCCGTCCCGTCGCGTCGCGTCCCGTCCCGTCCCGTCCCGTACCGTCCCGTCCCGTCCCGTCCCGTCCCGTCCCGTCCCGTCCCGTCCCGTCCCGTCCCGTCCCGTCCCGTCCCGTCCCGTTCCGTCCCGTCCCATCCCGTCCCATCCCGTCCCATCCCGACCCACCCCGTCCCATCCCATCCCATCCCATCCCATCCACATCCTTGTCTTGTCTTGTCTTGTCTTGTCTTGTCTTGTCTTGTCTTGTCTTGTCTTGTCTTGTCTTGTCTTGTCTTGTCTTGTCTTGTCTTGTCTTGTCTTGTCCTGTCCTGTCCTGTCCTGTCCTGTCCTGTCCTGTCCTGTCCTGTCCTGTCCTGTCCTGTCCTGTCCTGTCCGTCCTGTCATGTCCTGTCCTGTCCTGTCCTGTCCTGTCCTGTCCTGTCCTGTCCTGTCCTGTCTTGTCTTGTCTTGTCTTGTCTTGTCCTATTCCATCTTATCTTATCTTGTCCTATTCCATCTTATCTTATCTTATCCTATTCCATCTTATCTTATCTTGTCCTATTCCATCTTATCTTATCTTATCCTATTCCATCTTATCTTATCTTATCCTATTCGATCTTATCTTATCCTATCTTATCCTATTCCATCTTATCTTATATTATCCTATTCCATCCTATCTTATCTTAGCTTATCCTATTCAATCTTATCTTATCTTATCTTATCTTATTCCATCTTATCTTATCTTATCTTATCTTATTCCATCTTATCTTATCTTATCCTATTCCATCTTATCTTATCTTATCCTATTCCATCTTATCTTATCTTATCCTATTCCATCTTATCTTATCTACTCTATACTCTGCTCTATACTCTGCTCTACTCTATACTCTGCTCTATACTCTGCTCTACTCTATACTCTGCTCTATACTCTGCTCTTCTCTATACTCTGCTCTATACTCTGCTCTACTCTATACTCTACTCTATACTCTGCTCTACTCTATACTCTGCTCTATACTCTGCTCTACTCTTTACTCTACACTATACTCTACTCTACTCTATACTGTACTCTATACTCTGCTCTTCTCTATACTCTACTCTATACTCTGCTCTACTCTATACTCTACTCTATACTCTGCTCTACTCTATAGTCTACTCTATACTCTGCTCTACTCTATACTCTACTTTATACTCTGCTCTACTCTATACTCTACTCTATACTCTGCTCTACTCTATACTCTACTCTATACTCTGCTCTACTCTATACTCTACTCTATACTCTGCTCTACTCTATACTCTACTCTATACTCTGCTCTACTCTATACTCTACTCTATACTCTGCTCTACTCTATACTCTACTCTATACTCTGCTCTACTTTATACTCTACTCTATACTCTGCTCTACTCTATACTCTACTCTATACTCTGCTCTACTCTATACTCTACTCTATACTCTGCTCTACTCTATACTCTACTCTGTATAACATGTACTACATACACAATATTATATAACATACGCCTATAAATAAAAATACAACGGTAACCAAATTGACAATACTAACTACCTTAAGGCCTCTGCCTCGAAACTTGCGGGCAACTGGGCGGCGGCGGCGGCGGCGCAGGAGCGGCAGGATCCTATACGTAAAATCAAATGGACGGACCCTCGAAAACAGCGGGGCGGCAGCGGCGCGGCAGCGGCGCGAGGGCGAGCAACGAGCGGCGCACTCCAGTCAAGCGGTGACCGCCCATGCGTCTGCATTGTAGTGTTGTGCAATTTATTTTTGTGACGTGTCGACATGTCCTCGGACGTACAAGAGCAAATTTATTTTAGACTACTACCTTTTTAATGAGTTTGCCTCCACAAATGGAAAAATTTACGCCAATACAAAAGTTTAGAGAGAGACAAAAAAATAATCAACCTCTTCCATACGAGTTAAGTGTAAATGAAGGCATGTACCCTTCTAATGAATCATATATATATGTATGGGTATAATACTCAAAACTAGGTATATCAACCTTATAATTAAAAAATATTGTCAACTAAACAGAAACAACCAGAAACATTTTTATTCAATATAGATTATAAATAATACTCATTGAAAGTCACCCTTTTGTATAATTACCACTGGTTTTTGTTTTTGTTAGGTTTCTGAACTCTGAGCAGGTCAAATTTTGTATATTTTTTGGAATTTTGTTGTAAAAGCGTATACATCGCCCCTAGAATCAATTACTGACTCGATGGAGACGAGTAACTGGTACTACAAGCTTGTGTATGTTCCTAGTATTTACAGAATGAATATCACTTATTTTTGTAAAACTACTTTTAGTTTTGTGTACGTACATTACATTTTCATAAATGTATTGAGAGACCAAAGTTAATAATATTAGTTTCTTTATTTTTTTGTCGCAGCGACTCTAGGCTTTTTAATCATAAATTGCTCTTATGGCCCTCTTCTGTAAAACAAATATAATTTCAGTGTCAGCTGCGTGTCCCCTTAGCAAAATACCATACGATATTATGCTATGAAAATAGCTAAAGTAAACTAGTCTAGCTGTTTCAACACTAGTTAGACTTCTAATCTTTTTTACGGCATATGCTCCAGAACTAAGTCTGCTTGCTAGTTTTGATATATGGGGGCTCCATTGAAGCTTCGCGTCTAGTGTGATTTCAAGAAAAATGGTGGTATCTAAAAGACTCAGTTTCTCCCCGTTTAAAATTACATTAGTATTTAATTGTTTGACATTTGAAGTCATAAATTTCATACATTTCGTTTTAGTGCCATTTAAATGCAAATTATTAACATTGAACCAATTTACTAATTTAGATATAGCATTATTTACT